>JASAND010007522.1:0-22866 GCA_030248195.1 Trissonchulus latispiculum | reverse complement strand
CATAGTCCTAGCCGCAAGCAGGCGAGCGTAGACTTGCGCCGACGAGCATATGTACATAAGAGCCTGCATGCGTCTTTGAGTGTGAATCTGCTACAGAGGGTTTTGGACTGCTAAATTGGAATGTTACATTTGCAGGCGTCGACGTTTACGACTATGAAATCACCTAAAGTCAAGTTACTTGTACCAACTTGTACAATTTGTGTGCTGTGGGCATAATATTTTGAACATAGCAAAGATTCCCAGCTTGATATAATCAAATTTGGGCCATTCCTAACTATAGTCGCAAGAAGAATAAAGTGAGTACGGCTTGTTCACGTCTGGGAATTCCAATCCCCCGTTGAACGACAAACCCTTGTGTGGTTGTTAAATATTAGATGTAAAAACTCCGACTGCTGCGGTGTTCAAATTTGGCAACAGCTTAAGGCAGCCGTGGTTTTTCGTACGTATGTACGCATACATACGCGCTATTGGATCAGCCATTTCTATTTAGATTCGGTTTATTTCCGTTTTACTAATTCTTAAATGCATACAATTCGATTCAAATTTTGTTTCGATTAGAGCACCCCCCCCCAATTTTAAACTATTTGGTGCGGTTAGATTTGTACGTACTGAACAAATTGCGATTCGGTATACGCAAATTCAGAGGATACTTTCAATGACATGCCATATCTATACAAGTACAATATTACCCAACCTACTACAGAAGCTGCATAGGTATATAATATAAATCCGGGTGAAAACAGCATATAAATAATAAGTTATGCCACAGTACAAACTTGCCTTTTATGGAAATGAAATAGATCGGACCAGTGTCGATGTAACCGGATTAAAGCAGAAGACATAAGAAATATCAGGAAATCAGTATATAACAGTTATAATTAGCATAATTAGGGTAGGTATGCAATTCTGTACTTATTAATATCGACAAGCTTCAAGGCATTTGTTTAGCCAATAAGCAGAGTGGTAGAAAGAAATATCCGAAATATATATAGTTATACTCAAACGAAAGTTTTGAATGTCTTAATAGATCAAGCTCTATTTGTTGTTGGCATCAGGCTTCTCTACGATCTCCTTACGCTAACCCAACATCTATTGAAAGATCAAATCTCATTTTTCTAGTTCAAGTTCAGTATTTATCTTAATAAAAATAAAAATTTCAGCATCTGCGAATTTCTCAAACTTATGACAGGGCAGAGAGGCATCTGAAAACGAGGGGCTAAATGTAACAAGATACGGAAATGATAGGTTCGTTAGTTCATACTAATTTTAAGTCACGGTTAAAGCTATAGCTTTACCCCAGAGCTTCAAAACTTTAACAGAAAGAAACACCACCTCATTCCTAGAAACTGTGTATATGCAATTAAAATTAATCTGTCCTTCAAGCATCAGGTTTAGCTTATGGATCTTCAAGCACGGGCTTACATGGGCCAAGTGAGTGTTTTGTTTTGTAAAATCAGTAAGCTCACCCAAAATATTCTAACTTCTAAATATCAACATTCTCATTGAAATAATAAATTCAAATACTACGGTTTTTCCCAATTTTCATGTAGCGGACAAAATGGGTTAATCAAAGCTAGGGTATTTCTTAGCGCACATTGTGTAAGATTTGGATGAAAGCAATTTTATGAATATACATCTCTTTTAGGGGGAAGAACACTGACAAAGCTCCGATAAACTTTCGTATTTTAGCCTAATTGAGCGCCCATATGACGTGCAGCTACGGATGGCTATATTGACAGCCCACAGAAAAAAGTCTAAAGGAAAAGACGACCTCATGCCTTCAAATGATGTAACTTTCACAAAACTTTTTTAGTCCAATATATATCACCGGCACTAGAGACCTTCACTCAGGCCCGTAAGCCCGGCCCGGCCCGGCCCGGCCCGGCCCGCGGGCCCGGCCGGGCCGTGCCTATGGTGGAACGGGCCGGGCCGGGCCGGGCCGTGGTAGGAAAAAATTGGGTGCGGGCCGGGCCGGGCCGGGCCTAGTACTGGAGCGGGCCGGGCTTCGGGCCGGGCCTGGTATTTTCAGTTCAAAGTTTTGTCTTGTTTTCAATTTTGTCAATTTTTATTAGAAATTATATTAATTTCTAAAATAAATTTTCTATAATCAGTGGAATTATATTTCGATTTTTCTTGAATTTCGTAGCTTTTTAGAAGAGTACTGCCGTACTTAGTTAGTATATGTACTTGTGTTTATATACTATCTCTAAATTGTACATTATCATCCTAAATGCAGTTTTACTTATTTTAATATTTTGTATGTATGCTTTTTTCATAATTTATAGTAAATTTCGTGCTTTTGTTGAATCGACGAGCTGAGCAGTGACCTGTTCCCTATTAAGCACAAAGAACCGAACAGAGGACTGCACATACTTAATAAAAATATGAGACCGAGAAATCGCTTAAAATGGTTAAACACGAATAAGTTCCGAAAAACGAAAAATCTTTTGTTTTGGGCAACGGCAAAAAAATTAGTAAAACGGGCCCGGGCCGGGCCGGGCCTAACTTTTCACCTTACGGGCCGGGCCGGGCCGGGCCGTCGTGGGAGCGGGCCGGGCCGGGCCGGGCCTAGCTCCAAAAGTTTTGAAACGGGCCGGGGCGGGCCGGGCCGTGCAGAAATTTTACCGGGCCGGGCCGGGCCGGGCCTGAAAATTCAGGCCCGTGAAGGTCTCTAACCGGCACTAATGGGACTGGCTAGATAGCTACCGCATAGAAGGATATTTCAGATCGTCACGCTAAAAGCCGACCGAACGAGTGAGGTAAATTGTCATGGATAGTTTCAGAAACTCTCCGTACTAATCACCTGAATGGTAGCACCAAGCAGGTCTGTTCGGTCAATGCTACATCTTGAAAGAACCGCTAATGTGCTTTTTTTTGGCAAACAGGTTTGTTGATTAATTCTGCGAGAAGTCACTGCAGATTCCTCAATTTAAGAGGAACTGTCAGCTGAGCAAAATTCGATGTCGGAAAAGATTATTAGCTATTAGCCATAGCTTTAATCCGGCATAACACTACATTACATTACACTGTGGTCAGTCATCCTACACGGACAAACTTGTAATCATTCGAATCGTTTCACCAAGACCTGTAACTTCACTCTTGAGAGTATTCTTCGATCTGCACCTTATGTAAGTTGTTAGACTAATCAAGATAAAAAATCTTGATAAATTATTAAAAAATAATGCCAAGGATCTCTTGCCCCAGCCTTAAGTTTTGTCTTTGTTAACTATTAACTTCTAAGCAGACTGGGGTGTAATAAATTCAAAAATTAAAAATAATTCAAAAATTTAAAATTTTTGATAATTCTAAAAATTTAAAAATTTTAGGTCGGTGGACAAAGGAAACCGAAATCCAATTTATTTATTTATTGATCAAGGTTTTCGCTAGACTGGTGCGAACTAAAGTTTTAAGCTTAATATTTAAGCGTATGAGCTAACACAAAGTTGAGTCGAAAAACAGATTTCCGATTAGTGGTCAGCGCCCGTGAAAACATCTCCATGAGATTTTCAGCAAAATTGGATGGAAAACCTTTTGATGACCTTTTAAATTTTGTATTTATCGGCCTCCAGTATGAAAAAAGAAAACAGCATATTTCTGTAAAATTATCGTTAATATTCCGAAAACGTTCGTAAAGTTTATTCTTAAGATACGAGCCGCTGGAAACTTTCAGCTCAAGCTCTCTCAAAATTTTCTGGGGATAGGCCCACCTCAGGATCCAATCCTATGTAAATGTATGATGTCAGCATATATACAAAAATTTAAAGTTATAGTAAAAAAACCAATAGTTTGGGCTCGTGGGGGAAGCGCACGAGTTCCCACGCCACTAGGTGCATCCTTGTATCCTTCCTTGTCTTGACATACTGCTTCCTATTTTAGTTTTGATTCTGCCAGTAACAAGCATTAACCGCTAATACTTGAAGGTCAAAACAATACAGTCAAGTGGTGAAAGCAGAAGTTGTGAGCTGCGAAAGTAGAAGTTGCTGAAAAGCTTAGATATTAATGAAGTTGCCAAAATGGATATTGTCAATTGTTAAAAAGACCATATTGATCGAAAGTTCTTTTAGTTTTGGCGCAAGAGAAGGAGTTGAATAACTTGTATGGAACAGTTCACAAACGATGTCATGCATATGTACACTGTAACCATTTATAACTAAGTTTAGTTTATGCGTATATTGTAATTGTAATTAATTATGTACCGTATTGTTTACTTGTAAATCGCAAAAAGTGAGGTAATGCAGGGAATGAGATCATGTTTATCTATACATATCTATATTAGAGTACAGAGATCAGAATCAGATTGCTGCTGGCTTATTCAAAAATGAAACAAAAATGAAGATTACTTAACAGCTTTCACCAATTCGCACGCACGTGCAAACAATCTAAAGTCTGACCAAAAAATGTAGGGAGCGAAATTGTTTTGTTTATACTGAATTACCGGTACATTTTTGCTGCAGCAATATATATATATATATATATATATATATATAGCAATATATATTTTCTGAACCGTCATGGCATGAACATTCTTTTGGTTCAAAAACATTTTTTAAAAAACTAAAATTCATCAAAAGAAGCCGATTTTTTAAGTTTTGAAAGATCAGTAGAAGTCAGGAACTAGCCGTTCGGTGAAAAATTAGCCCATGTCCCAAACATTTTGAATCCCGAATATCAGCTCATTTCGTCAAGAATTGCGATAGTTATTCAATTTTTTCGAGTTTCAAAAACCTTTGATCTTTGCCGCTTTTCCAACTTTGACTGGCTATTACTCGCGACTCACTCAATGCAAAAATTTTTTAATTGGATTTTCAGGACCGCTTACGTGTTAGCTTTCATGTGATATATGTGGTTTTTCAAAATTTGAAAATCGATTTTTTCGAAAAATACCACTTTTTGACCCAAAATTTCGACAATGCGAATGCAGCAAAAGTGGGTAAAAATTACATTATCATAAAGTTTAATCTGAGCTCTGAATCCAACGATATAAAGTTTTCGTGGCCACGGCTTAAATTACCCCAGCAACGAATTTTTAAACAATTTCCTATTTCAGCTGATTTCTGACAAGTTGTGCTTTGTGCATTGATTTGCTGCAAATAGTGTCAACTAGCCAAAAACCGGCTAAAAAGCGAAATTGTTTAAAAATGCATTACGGGTGCTATATAAGCCGTAGCCACGAAAACTTTATATCGTTGGATTCAGCTCAGATTAAACTTTATGATAATGCAATTTTTACCCACTTTTGCTGCATTCGCATTGTCGAAATTTTGGGTCAAAAAGTGGTATTTTTCGAAAAAATCGATTTTCAAATTTTGAAAAACCACATATATCACATGAAAGCTAACACGTAAGCGGTCCTGAAAATCCAATTAAAACACTTTTGTATTGAGTGAGTCGCGAGTAATAGCCAGTCAAAGTTGGAAAAGCGGCAAAGATCAAAGGTTTTTGAAACTCGAAAAAATTGAATAACTATCGCAATTCTTGACGAAATGAGCTGATATTCGGGATTCAAAATGTTTGGGACATGTGCTAATTTTTCACCGAACGGCTAGTTCCTGACTTCTACTGATCTTTCAAAACTTAAAAAATCGGCTTCTTTTGATGAATTTTAATTTTTAAAAAATTTTTCAACCAAAATAAAGTTCATGCCATGACGGTTCAGAAAATATATACATTGCTGCAGCAAAAATGTACCGGTAATTCAGCATAAACAAAACAATTTCGCTCCCTACATTTTTTGGTCAGACTTTAGATTAAGATTAAGATTAGGATTAACGGCAGTCAGGAGCTAAAACTTTCCATACTACATATATACATAGCTAGGTCTGTCTATATATAGGATAACAAGTAACACCAGCACAAGTTTCACCTCGTTCGAGCAAAACAGATTTACATATGTAATGAGTAAACTCGAGCATCCTGCTATGCGAACGAACGGTTACAAGATTATAAACGAAAGAAAAGAAGGATGTCACTGCAGCTCCTCCGACTCGAAAAATTCGCCCGGAGGTGGGGATCGAATTTACAACATTTGGCAATGTAGGCCAACGCTCTACCGATTGAGCCACCTAGGCACAATCGAAGCAAGCCTAAGTTTGAATTCGTTCCCAAACTGTAGTGACCGTTTCTTTTGAATAGGCTTGTAGCCCGCCAAAGACACGCACCCCGCGAGACAAGCTCAAGCAGATAGGTGGTGCCCGATGGCTGTAGAATAATACAAGATTATAAACGAAAAAAGAAGGATGTCACTACAGCACCTCCGACCCGAAAACTTCGTACTCCCATTCCCAGCATCCAACACGCAATTTCCCAACATTCGTAATTTCTGTGTATGCCGCGGTTAAAGTAAATATAAAAATCTAAAGATATGGACGAGGACAACCAGTGAAAAGAATTACTAAAGTTGGATGGATACTCACCAAGTCTCGTACTCTTCGTCAGTCCCTTGACGGTTTAAAGCCGCTACCACATCACTGTCAGGTAAACCACTGTATCTAAAATACACGTAAGTTACCCTATTAACCAAAACCTAGTAAGAGCATTTAATATAATCAATCCCAGTGCGCTACAGCACCGGGTTCTTTAGCTGGTTCTGCTTTATCCGCCGTTGTTTAAAAAGCCCTTATGTTCACCCATTAACCGATACACACCAGGAGTACATAAATAAGTAAAAGTGTGGCAGGTAGCGTGCACTCTGTTATTAGGTGCTGGTACATGCTCTGGACACTAACGGCTGACCTTTTACTCCCACAAACGTGGACGTTCACATGTTCACTTCAAACAAATTCACCAGCTATCTTTGCTTTTTACACCTTTGTTGTAATGCGAGTAATCTGGCTGACAGTTTATTCCAAAATTAACCCCCTTTAACACACATTTAGTACTCACTACGATCACATTATTCTATGTCTAGAATGATTACATTACTGGTACCAATCCAGTTACCACATATTCCCGCTTCTTAGAACAGAAACCCCGATTACACAATCCATCACAACAGTATACAATAATTGCTTTGACAAACAAATTATAGAATCATCATTTCGTTTCTTTCATGTTCGTTTTCGTTGTCTTAGCCGTCTTTCTTTCCACAAATGGTGTTGATTTTGGAGGCCCTTTTAGACTTGCACATCTTGGCAAAATTACCAAGTCGAAGACATCGGCTACATTCTTTTCCTGCAGCTGGACATTTGCAACCATAGTCGTTGAGAGTTCTATAACCGCAACATCCACAGTAAGGTTCATTTGATCCAGAACATGAATCCGACTCTTCCTTACGGACTTTGCCTTTATTGGTTCTGACTGGCTCGTTTTTTTGTACTCACGTTGTTGATTTGTGTTCCACGCCCACCTTCCGGTACAGACAAGGATTTAGCTTCTGATATCGCTCGATCAATCTGTCTAGCCACGCTGAGAGCTCGTTCAATCGGTCTGTCCAAGGTAAGGGCTGGCTCCATTAGCAAGCATTCCTTCATGTGCATTCCTTAATGTGCAACCTTTTCGACGAGCTGATCCCTTAGAATCTCATCTTGCAGAGATCCATAGTCACAATCAATTACCAAACCGCGGAGTGCGGAGTACCACTCGTCAACACTTTCTCCGGACACCTGGGCTCATTCATAAAACCGGAATCGCATGGCAACAACGTTGTAGCGAGGACTAACATCTGTAGAACTTGATCCAAAGTCTGACCCTGGTTATCATTAACGTGAGGCAGTGTATGGTATATTCGCTGACCTTCTACACCGAGGAAATGAAGCAGAATACAAATTCGGCGAGATTCAAAAAAATTTCGTTTTCACCATTGGCACCAATTGCTTGGATATAGGTGACAAATAATCTCGTCCATTCCTTCATCGGTATTGGGGCAGACCCTGGAGTTGACAGATATGTTGGTGGTGGACAATGAATAACTTCCACGGTTTCTTATTTCTTGTCGCCGGCTGACCGTTTATTCCAATACTAACTCCTGAGTTCCTTTAATACACATTTAAGTACTCACTACGATCACATCCTTCTATGTCTAGAATGATCACATTATTGGTACAAATCCAGTTACTACAACTTCGAAACAGGCACAAATTAGAAACAAAGTGGATGTTGCTTTTTCGAGCATTATCACAAAAATATATAGACGGTGAGTGAGCAAACAGAAATCTGTACTGGGTACTGATTTGTGAGGAGAGCACTAGGTATGCGTTTGTGGGAGTAAGGATCGGCCGTACACAGCTACAGCTAATAACAGCGAGCTTGCAAGCTGATGTGAACGGAAGGTTCAGTGGAGGGCAAGATGTACCTTGTCTTGGTGGATGCTTTCTCAAAATGGTCCGAGGTAATTCCGCTCAACTCATTAAGGCGGAGGTAACGGTAACCGCTCTGAGAAGCAGATTTTCTCGTTTCGAGTTGCCAACCACTATTAATTGTCAGCGACAATGGCCCATTATTTGTTGGGCATGCCTTTAAAGCATTTTGTGCAGATAATGGGATTCGACACATTACCACAGCTCCTTATCACCCAAGTTCCAACAGAGAAGCAGAATCGTTTGTTCGGATGTAAAAAAGACACATCTAAAGAAAGAGAGCTCTGCATCCTTGAAACTTCAACAGTTTTTGCTGTGGTATTGGTCAACTCCACATACCGTAACAGGACAAACCCCAGCAAGTTGATGCTTGGTCGAGAAATTAAAACTCTACTTCGCTTAGCACTTAAGAAAAGAAGAACTAGAAATTCGTTCAGCAGACCCTAAAAGACAATTTCGAGTTGGACAACGCGTCTCCACCAAGTCAAGCAGACAAATCCTGGACGTTGGGAGAAGTGGTGAGGAAGAAAGGTCGGGTAATGTACGAGGTGCGGGTACGTGGCCGCAATTTTATTCGGCATTGCGACCAAATCCGATCTGCCGGAAATACCGGGTGTGCCTCTAAGGGCCTATTTCTTTAAAGATTAAAATGGTCGGATTAAACGGATTAAAAATCAGCCGAATTAAAATTTTAATCCTAGGTACATTAAAGAAATAGGCTTAAATTTAATCCGTTTAACTCGTTTAACTCGCTAGATTAAATTTTAATCCGTTTAATCCGAGGTGCTAACGCACCTGTCTTGTTTTAGGGACCCATTAGGACTACAAAATATGTGAAAATGAGCAAAATCGGAGATGGTCGAAAAATCGGCCAAAAAGCGACCCCCCCCTTAAGGTGGTGATTCCTTTTGGGCACAAATTATTGGTTGACGGTTAAATCAGGGTGAAATTTGATGAAACTTTCCAAAATAAGTTCTTTTAGCATTCTAACACCCTCCGCGCAATCCCGCTTCAAAACTTTGACGTCTCCGTTCAGGGCGGTTTTTGCCGATTTTTGACAATTAGACAGTAGCTGCATAGCTATCATTATATTCATTCGAAAGATCTTGTTGAGCTCTACATTTTTGCTTTTTGAAGCACCTTTCTAGCTTTTCCCTACAATGAGGTATAGCTGATTTTCTTATTTTGGCGTTGAAAACTTGTCATTTTTGCAGAAATCAAATAATCCGCGATTTCTTGAGCTACGCGAGCCGTAAAATTAAACTAAGGGTGGCAATGCGAAGGTCCTGTCGGGGCCAATTCTTCGTGGCATTATGTTCCTCTAAATGCTATCCCGTACGCTGCTATCATAAAAAATGTAGTTTTTGCAAAAGCATGACCAAATTTTTTCCAGCGATTGTGCAGCATTTACTATGCAAGATAGAAGGTTGCCACTTACTAGACGTGTTTTGTACAAAAATACCCAGGGACCCTTTTTTAGTTGCCCCAGTTGCTGCTTTCGAGCTAAAGTTGTCGCTTGCCAAAGTTGGAAAAAGTAGGCAAAATCCAGGTTGCGCATACATACATACATTTAGTTAATTTCTTTCTAACGAAGAGCGGTTTCATAATAATTAAATAAGGGTCCCCAGCTATTTGATAATGGAATCGAATGATGTGGACGATGCCTCACGAAAGAATTTACTTTAGTCTGCAAAAAATCTGGAAAATTAAATTATTTCAAAAATGCAGTAAAATAATTTCAAAGAATTAAAGTTTGGTTTATTGTATTCATTAGAAAGCGAAAATGCCAAGCTCCATTTTGATATAAAAATGACTTCTTAACTCCAAGAAATGAGTGAGTAATAGCGGTTCAAAGTTGATGTCTCTAAAAGGAATCACCACCTTAAGAGAACATGTTCACTTAGGTGGTGATTCCCTTTGGTCACATAAAGTTTGCACCATTACTTATTCATTACTTGGAGTTAAGAACCCATTTTTATATCAAAATGTAGCTTGACATTTTCTCCTTTTAATGCATGAAACGAAGCTAATGTTGCTTTTCTAAAATATTTTTAACACATTTTAGAAGAAGTATAATTTTCCAAAATTTTTGCAGACGCAAGTAAATTTTTTCGCGAGGCATCGGTTATATCATTCGATACCTCCATCAAATAGCTGGGGACGATTTTTTAATTATTGTGAAATCGCTCTTCATTGTAGAGAAATAAGCTGAACTGTGTACGTAACCTGTATTTTGCCTACTTTTTCCAAATTTGTCAAGCGATTACTTTAGCTAGAAAGCAGTAATCGGGGCAACTAAAAAAAACGTCCCTGGGTATATGTAGTTGTGCAGAACACACTTGTTCAGTAGCAGCCCTCCAACTTGCATGGTGAATGTTCCACAATCTTTGGAAAAAAATTGGTCGTGTTTTTGCAAAAACTACATTTTTTATGATAGCAGCCTACAGGATAGCAGTTGGAAGACGATCATGCGTCGGATAATTTGTCCCTGTGAGACCTTCAGATCGACGCCCTTAGTTTGCTTTTACGGCTTGCGTAGTTCAAGAAATTTTGGATTATTTGATTTCTGCAAAAATGACAAGTTTTCGACGCCAAAACAAGAAAATCGGCTATATCTCACAGTAGAGAAAAGCTAGAAACTTGCTTTAAAAAGCAAAAATGTGAAGCTCAATGAGATCGTTCGAATGAGTATAGTCCTAACTGTAGGTATAGCAGCTGCCAAACGCTCAGAAATCGGGAAAAACCACTCTGACCGGAAACCTTGAATTTTTGAATGGGGATTGCGCAGAGGGTGTTAGAAAGCTAAAAGAACTTATTTCGGAAAGTTTCATCAAATTTCATCTTGATTTACGCCGCCAAATAACAATATGTGCCCAAAAGGAACCACCACCTTAAGGTGGTGGTATCCTTTTGTGCAATGCTTTTGTGGTGATTTTTTTGAAACGCTGTAACTTTCGCAATTTTAGGAGTTGGAAAGAGCTTTATACATCGTTTTAAAGCTTATTATCTGTAGATTCACAAGAGCTTACGAAACTAGCAAAATTAGGAAAATCGTGGCAGAAATTTTCCGACTTGCTGACATCTAACACGGTGAATATAGACCAACCATATTTGAACATCGATTTCTCAAAACTGAAAAATCGACCAAAATTGTTTGTTGTGCTATCATACAGAGGACATGTGGGCCGAGGGACGTTTTTTGGATTTGGCTCAACAAGCCTCAATACTCCAGAAAATCCGGCAAATGTGCGGCGACACGAAATTTCGCAACTTTGTATTCAGTTTTCTCGCAACTGGAGCTGTTTTAGCTCAACCCAAGAAAAACGTCCCTCCGCAGAATTACAAATTTCAATTCTGCCAAAAATCTCCGAAATCCGTCGAACAGTTTTTGAGAAATCGATGTTCGAAACAAAATAATCGCAGTTTCGCCAAAATGGTTTTTCGGCCAAATCTCTAGCTTAAAGTAATAACGCTCGGCTAATAGGCATTCATAAAACGTGCATTTAGACGCTGTATCGATTGAGTATAAATAAGCCAACTTTGTCCTTAACATGTGGCAGTAATTTTGAAAATACTGATTTCCTCGAAAATGGCCATTTTTGACCAAAAAAAACAGTTGTTTGCTTATAGAGTAAAAGGATTGAATGCGGGCCACCCTGCAAAGTGAATCACTAGAATTGTTTTTGAGTATAGCAAGTCTTTTACATCACGTGAAACAATTTTATTTATATTCGCGTAAAGCCTGAAACAATCCCCGCCCATCTATTAAATAATTGGTTGATTTTGAGCCAGAAATAAGCTGATTGGCGATGGGTGGTTCACTTTGCACATCTCCAAAAAGTGACCCACTTTCGGTCCCTTTACTATACTGACTTAACCACTGGAGATAGCTCAAAGGTTGTAAAAGCAAAAATGTTCATTTTCGTGTCCTCTTTCGAGCCATAACAGCCAATCCCGTGTCTTCTCTACTTACTGGGAGCCTAAGGCCAAAAACCTAAACTTTCTTATCTTTTGGCGTAAAAATACGAGACTGGTCTCAGAATGTTAAAGAGCACGGAAATAGTTTATTTCGAAAGTTTTAGCCATTTACGTAAAGGATAAAAGCCATATGAGTTAAAAATACCCGAAAGGAAACCAGTACCTTAAGAGAACATGTTCTCTTAAGTGGGTGTTCCTTTAAGCGCGAGAATACGGTAACTTAGATAGAAGTTGCCACGCTCTCATTACAAGCTGTCACAGTTTTATATATCATGCACTTACGTTTACCATTAACCATTTCTTGATTTTTCAACACTGCAAATTATAACTTACTGAAGTTGACGAAAATTTTGCAAAACTCTTAAAAATGACAATTGCGCGAAAATATCTTTGTAAATGTTTTGCCAATTGATCATACATGCGCATACCGACCGGCCTGAGTTTTAAATGAAGCGGACCTTCCCGAGCATGGCCCGAGTTTTCTTTTTAGCCCGGCCCGCCTATGGCCGCTCGGGCCACGCGGGTGTGCTTTGAGCCACTCCCTCTCTGCAAATGTCGAGCTGTACTCAGGCGCAGCAAATCGGGCTTCGAGGTCGGGCCGTGAAGCGGGCCATGGGCCAAGCGGGTTAAGCGGACGCCCGGCCACAAGCCCGGCCCGAGGAGGTCCGTTGGCCAGAACCCAAGTAAGGATATGCTAATATAAAGAAAGGATACATAACCAAGCACCTCATAAAAGACAAGATAAAAGCCTCTTATAACATTAAGACATAACACATAGACATCTTCGAGCAGCAGCTGATATTCTGAAAGTATGGTAATCGTTGTACCAAAGCATGTATACCTTTTCAAGTCTTCAATGATAACTTGTTTCTGACTGGGACTTTCTGGCAGGCGTATGACTTTGGGGCCTATCCAAATGTTTTCTCTGGAACAGCGTGGGCGTTCCAGTCTTTCCTGGGGATTAAGAACCACAACGTAGTCTGATCCTGATTCTGGATCTTGAAGTTTATAGATACTCTGAAACAAAATATACACCTCTGTAAGAACTTCAGTAGTAGTATTTGTAGTTATAGTGGCAAATCAGATAAAAATTGAAAGGACCAAATAGGAATCAAGGTTGGAAGTAGTATTGTTTCAGTAGCCCGATTTTAGTTTCAGTTTCAGTCAGTCGGTGGTTCGAAATAATTTCAGTTTCAGTTTCAGTTTCAGTCGGCGGACCAAAATAGTTTCAGTTTTAGTTTAAGTTTCAGTTGGCAACGTAAAATAATTTCAGGTTCAGTTTTAGTTTCAGTAGGAGTTTCAGTTTCAGTTTCAGTTCCTGTTCGCTTTATAAACAACGGTTTCCAGCTCTCTGAGTTAATACAAAGCAAAATTTAATGTTTATTCAACCTCTCTTGCAACAATGTTAACAGAATTGAAGCTCAAATCAAAACCTTAAAAATTGCAAGATATAAGGAAAGACTGAAACTAGTTTCAGTCCGAGTTTCAGTCTTTTACCCAATATATGTAGTTTCAGTTTCAGTTTCAGTTTCAGTCGGCTGCCTAAAAATGTTTCAGTTTCAGTTTCAGTTTCAGTTTCAGGTCTCTTCTCAAAATAGTTTCAGTTTCAGTTTCATTTTCAGTGACTGAAACTGAAACCTGTACAAACTGAAACCTAGTTTTAGTTTCAGTTTCAGTGACTGAAACATCACTAGTTGGAAGCAAGCACATAGAACCTTCGATTTCCATTTGCAATACTCTGTCTGAAGCTGAGTTCCGTTCCAAACATTATTATCTGCCAGTTGTCAAAAGATAAATGATAAACTTGTGCTCAACTAGTAAACTCCAGTCAGGTCATAAGATAGTCTTTTTGAATTTGGTTTCCAACAGCAAACTAGAGAGCTGCTGCTGCCAGGCAGACACCAAAACTCAAGTATATCTTAGTCATTGTATTCCACAAATGCACTCTTTAACTAAGCAATCACAGTTTTGATTTTTTAGTTATACGCATGCACACACAAGTCAAGAAGTGAAAGCTCCCATTCTGTCAGAAAAATGGGACAATGAATAATCCGTCGCTTCTAGTCTCTCCAATTACTTAAATTGTGTTTCAGCTTGTACGGCGAAAGCTAAGGAAACCGTAGCGGGTTTAGAGATCTATGCCATTAATACATTAACGTGAATTATGCGAAGAAAAGCAGGAGGCAGCACACTGGTATCGAGATGTATCATATTAATTTTGATAAACAACAAGTTATATGTCGTTCAGTTAGTTGCAAGCAAATGTAATTCAGAAAACAAACAACCGTTCAAAGATATATTACAATCAATTTTTATTTACAACATTAGAGAGCTGAATTTTGCCGAAACACTAAGGCGCTGCTATTAATTTTCCCCAAAACGGATGAAAAATTGTCTGATTTGGTTGAAAACCTGTTTCTTCCAACAGCTCTGCAAGACACTAGGCTATCTGCGTGCTGTGAACTGACAGAATAAGACCACCTTCTGCTCTGAATCTATAAAGTTTGCATTGAAATGAAAACAAAAGTCACCAGCTAGGACCTATGTACGAGTTCGGCAGTCCCACAACCTATGTACACATGAAATTCTGCTTCTGTCCTGAATTTCATCGTTTGTGTTCAACGTCAAAAACACTGCTGTTTGGGTCAATATATTTCAGAGTTAAGCTTGGATCGATTGTGCCTTTATGGCTCTATTACTGGACCATTTCAGTACATACCTACTAGCAAAAACTTGTGGGTTCAAAACCTGCCTCCAAGGTCTTACGCCTGACGCGCAGTAGTAACATACCGTTTCTAAAACAGCTGGTGGACAAAACCGAGGACAAGGCGTCAGGCACCCTTGTGCACACGAAACCAGGACCTAGGAGACAAGGGAAGAGAAGACAAGAGAAGGAAAGAGGGAGGTTCAGCCTTTCATTCAGGATTGAAAGTAAACAATTGGCCCAGCCGGGTTTCGAGCCACGGCCCTTCTAAGACATGCTAACCAACTCAGGGCCAACAGCTGATCTCCCATATCAGGTTTGTCAATCATTCCTATGCCTGCTTCCCTTACATCTCTTCCGAGTTTCTGTAAGACGCGTCCCGCTGCTTATTCAACTCGACGAATCCAACCGAGAGCGCATCCAACGCAGGGATGCGCAGGGCATTCTGTGCCCAATCGTGCTCCCATGACACACGTTCCAGACCCCTTTATGATCCAAACAAACCAGACGCAACTAGTGGGGGGACCGCGGTCAGGAATTGACCTAGCAGCCTAATATAGCGCTTCAATCAGGGCTGTTGGACCAAGAAGAAATCTAAGACAAACCCAAGACAGGAGGCGTCAGGCACCCTTGTACCCACGAAACAAGGACCTAGGAGAAAGAAAAGGGAAGAGGGAGATTCAGCTTCTCATTCAGGATTGAAAGTAAAGAATTGACCCGGCAGGGGTTCGAACCACGGCCCTTCCTCCTGCAAGTCAGATGTGCTTACCACTACACCATCGAGCCATCAGCTGAACTCCCGCATCAGGCCTTTCCTATGCCTGCTTCCCTCACAGCAACATCCTTCCTCTGTCACTTACTATGCAGCCTTAGCAAACCATGTCTAGCTTCAGGTCAATTCTCGTCATTCCTATACGCTCTTATATATATATATAAAATGGTAATCGCTATACGTCAAGAGAAGGGCGGGAGAATACTGGGAAGTTCTGATTTTACAAATGGGCGATCTGGGCAATGAACGATATCAGAGCTTTTAGGTTGAAAGTGCTCTAATGCCAACGAAAACATTGGCGGTCAGTTGTTCACCTGATCATATACTAGTTGATTCATCGCAACCAACAAATCCATAAATCAATAATAGATCAAGCTCAATAATGATTGAACGGTGATACTGTCTGCGTTGCCTTGTATCTCCTTTTGTATATTATATGCCCGGATCCCGGGATGTGGCTGCGCTGCTGCTCATGAAATTTACCCTGACATCTTTTGCTACAAGAGAACTGTCCAAGGAAGTCATCAGTGGTTGGAACTTGTATTGGATTTTGGTAAAAATGGGGGAGGGTCTCTGTGGACCCGGCTGGGTGCAATTACCCCTTCTGTCCTTTGGTTCAGGGTATTACCGGGCCTTATATGGACAGTTTTCCCAGTGGGTGAATGGCTCGCTCGCTGTTTGCCCTTCTTGTGTCCATGGGGTAACTGCAGTGTAGCTGCAGCTGCTGCTATTGCTGATTATGTCTGGTTGAAGACAGTGGCATTCTCGGGTATCTGTGGATCTATGACATTAACAACGGAGCCGGACGAACGCACAGACACCAATTTTTACTGATCAGCCATGGCTGTCTACATCTTAAAGTATCTTAAAGTAAGTAAGTAAGCTTTCAAAAAAGAACTCACCCATTTGAGTATAGGCGATGTTGCAAACATTTCCAGTCAATAAATTAAATTACGTACGCTGAAGCTGTAAAATAATCCCTTAAAGGTGCAGCTAGAAGTATTCAGTCACGCTAACGGGACTTGGAGTCACACATGTTGGTTTTATAATGACCATTAAAATGCAATAAGGGAACAAATTCAACTCTACGTCTTAGGTGCCTGGATGTATAGTTTTGAACGAACATTAAGGTTTCTGTGAGTTCCTACATTTTTGTTTAGAAAAAATGGTAATCGAAGCGACAATAAAGCTTCCTTGATGATAAAGCAAAACAAATCTTATCCAAAACGCTCTCTCAAGCAAATTTACATCTTGTTTTTTCACTGTCAGAGCTCTGGGCTGGACAATATTTGTCTTTGATTTTGCTTAAAAATTTTTTAAGTTCTGTAGGTTCTTTGAATCGAGGGTAAACACGCAGCTAAACTCTGGAATGAGAGCCAGCTTTCCACAATTTCTGAGAATGGTAATAAGTGTTAAGATCGCAACTTTATCACGTATGGACGTTTTCTCAAGAAATCGCAAAAGTTAAGCCCAAGAACAAATTCACGAATTACATCGGTTCGAGAAGCAAGGTTATCGAAAGAAAAATCTCTCTGCAAAAAATATAAAGATAAATCTCTTTATTTATCTGTCCTTGTCATACAGAAAAAATTTAAGTATATAAATAATTGCCACTGCCAGTTAAGTGTACCAAAGCAAGGTCAGGCCTTGAGTCCAAATCTCTATCTCTGTCCAGAACTTAGACAAATCTAACTTGGCTGCAAAATAAAAACTGAGACATTTTTCTTTCAACTACCACTTTTGTTATTTCCTGGTTTGTCTCAAAAACATTGTGTCCCAAGAAACCTAAAACCATAAATAACTAAACGAAAAACCTAAAACCTGGTTTGGTTTCACTTACCTGCCTTCTTGAAGTCATGAGAGCGATATGCTGACCTGTAGTGCTTTATTGCGTTGAACTGCTCAGTTACATAAAGCTAACCTAGGAGCGTTAGCTTAAATTTATGTGCAGACTTGAAAGCTATTAGTCAAACATAAAGCTCCATCTCCACATAAAGCTCGGCGCAAAAGTCGGCTTTATAAAACCCATTGGATTCAAAAGGCGATATAATTAAAGGGCTGGATTTGTTTAATAAAACTAGACCATATCCAAATTTTCACTCAGTTATAGGCTAAGTCCGAAGTATATGAGGACATGATTCTAGGAGCTTTTTTCAGGTTTCAAAGCATTTACAGTTGGCAGTGTGGCTGTGTTAGTTAAATCCAAAATTAAAAGCCACAAAACGTGAACAAACTACAAAGTACACAAAACCAGTTTCCAATATTATTTGACTGCATGAAAGTGAGGTAAGCAAACTAATTCAGTTGCAAAGAGTCAACCATAAAGGGCATTTCTAACCTTGTCATCCCAGTAGTGGACCCGAGACGAATACTTAGATAACACATCCACAATCTTCCCGTCATATAACGAGCGAAGCTCTTCATATATTGCATATGAAAATATGAATAAGATCGTGTGGCTGAATGGCTGAATCGAAAGATCCTAGGTTCGATTCCCACCTTAGCTATAATGACATTACATTGTTTCCGGTTAGTTGTTGGTGTATTGAGACTAGAAATCTAGAATGCAAAGGTATAAGTGGTGTCGTAAACTGATTACGACAAATTTTCTGAGGGGGGAGAGATGTGGACGCTGTGTCGTTTTTATTGTGCGTGTCCTGGTTTAAATTGTGTTGGTTACCATCTTGTTTGTGCTTCCGTGAGTGTGTCCTACCATGCTCCAAACTACACATTCTACATGACAGGTAGACATGCAGACTTCCCAAAGCATAGAGACTTCGGAGAGACAGAGACTTTGGATAGAAAGACCGACAATAGCCCAAAAAATGTGTCCACATACATGTCGGAATGTGTAAACATGTACACATGTATAGGAGTATACTTGTCCTAGTGAGCATTGAGCTCTAGCAATATGGATCACACCGAACATCCCCAGAGCCAGACAGCCACTATCTATGTGTACATTTACATGTTGACACATGTATACATGGTGACACATGTATATATACATGATGTTGACAAATGTATACATGTTGACACATGTATACATGTTGACACATGTATACATGTTGACACATGTATACATGTTTACACATGTATACATGGACACATGTATACATGGACACATGTATATGTTACGTACAAAACCCGAAATCGTACAAAACTAGTATTGTATGGGTCATTTTGTACAAAACTAGTTTCGTATGACCTCCCTCGTACAATTCTAGTTTTGTATGGCCTCACTCGTACAATTCTAGTTTTGAATCAAAATTAAGTGAGATCTTACATGAAGACATTTTCTGACGAGTTTAGCTTTAGTTAGAATTTGGTATTTTGAAATATTAATAGTGGAATTCAAGTGCAGACTAAATTTAGAAGCTAAAATGTTAGTTATTATTCTTTAGTAAAATCTTGCAAAAACTGATGGCGGGAGGCACTGTCGGTTTATGACATTTTCTAGTTAGAAGGGATATTTTCTAAATTTAGTCTGCATTTGAATTCCACTATTAATATTTCAAAATACCAAATTCTAACTAAAGCTAAACTCGTCAGAAAATTTCTTCATGTAAGATCTCACTTAATTTTGATTTTGCCCATAAACTACAAGGATTGCACAAAGGAAAACTTAGAAATCAAAACTTGCATGAATATTTTTGTTAGTCGTTTTTATATAATTTGCAAACGTTGATAAAAGTTAGTCTATTATTTTACTGTCCCGAATCGAAAACTTAAAATTTTAACTGAAACTCGCTCAGAAATCTGTTCCAATGCAAACATTCCAACTTCTTTCTAAGTCTTAAAGGTTTACTACAGATAATCACGGAATTATTTTGTAATTATTGGGAATTAATTCTTAAAGCTTCAATGCTTGAAATCACGTATAAACTTGAATAGTAATGAATAAATGGTTGCCAAATCCTATTGAAACAGTTTTGTACGTCCAAAACTAGAATTGTACGGTCACAGCCATACAAAACTAGAATTGTACGAGTGAGGCCATACAAAACTAGAATTGTACGAGGGAGGCCATACGAAACTAGTTTTGTACAAAATGACCCATACAATACTAGTTTTGTACGATTTCGGGTTTTGTACGTAACATATACATGTATATACGTATATGTATATGTATACATAGAAAGTGGGAGTCCGGCTCTGGAGGAGTTTGGTGTAAACCAGATTGCAAGAGCGGTTAGAACTGAATGCGCTCTAGGGTAGGCATATATCTACACGTGTGTACATGTTTGCACCTGTGGACATGTAGATGGACACATTTTTTGGGGCTGCTGTCGGTCTGTCTGTGTCTCTCATCTCTTTCAGGTGTGGTCTGGGGTCTACACGTCTACATTTCTGACCATGTTAATGTAGACATGTATTTTCGTTGGGACTCTAAGTTGGGGTATTCCCTCGTCTCTTTCTCCCTTCTACGCGTAGGTCTTGGACGGGTAATCCCGTGCACACATGTAGAATGCATAGTTTAGAGCGCGGCAAGACACACTCACGTGGACAAACAAAAAATTAAATCGTCGGAGAGCTGCCTTATGTAACAACTAACTGTTTGGAAACCAGCGTAACAGCGTTGTTTGAACATTGTCTTCAAAGCTGTAAACTTTAGAAATTTAATTCACCAGAGCCTTTATTTTTCAAATTGTCGTAGAATTTGCGCTTCCTTCTTTTTTAGTTTGTCGTAAAGTTGGAACTATACATTATACACGTGCCCATTGTCGTTAGGTCTTGAATACATGGAAAAACACCTTGAGCAAGAAACTTAGGTCACTGATCCGCCGATAAGGCGTTACATGGGTGGCCCGTACTGGGGGTAGTGCACGCTAAGAATCCTTAATCCACTTATCGTCAAGAGAAGGGCGCGGAGTTCCCGGTGGAAATTACCCCCTTGGTAAATACCAGCACATCTGCAATGAGGTCCGCCTATGTACCTCCTGCTAGGGAATACTAATACAAGTGAGTCATATACTCAACATGGATCACACAACTTTCCGGGTTTGTCTCTAATCCCACCCAATCAGCGCTTGGTTCTTGGAGTGTCGAAAGACGCCGTGCTCTTCTACCTTGCGTATGAGCAGTTATTTAATGCGGGTAATAGCGACCCCGCTATCATCACCCCCTTCCAAGTTCCTTTCCAAACCTAACTTTAGCTATTTTTCCTTAAAAATCACCATAAATCCCCCCGAACTCTCCCTAAATAAAGTATTACTAATTTTAGTGGAAAGCCAGATAATTTTGTGATGTTTTGTATGTAAAATCCCATTTTAAATAACTTGTAGTGCTATATTTATGCTCGTATTTCAAAAATCATCCAAAATCTTTAATTTCACTATTTTCAGAGCCTTAACATAGCACTACAGTTATTAGGTAAATTGTGTTGGCTTGCCGAAGATAGACACTCCCGTTCCCAATGCATAACAATCCTTTGCTTTCGTAATCACGCCACCGTTTAGTCAGTTGGGAGTTAAATTTCTTCGCGTGCAGTCGGTCGTTAAATTTTGGGGGCCCAGCTCTCGAGTTTCTCCGTTGCTCCTGTAAGTTTCTATTTGGGGTTTAGTCTCAATTACCTCCACCACTCCAAATCCTTAAAACTTGACCAAATGAGCTAAAATTTAGTATGGGCATGTTTTCGGCCACGCTGAGTTTAAATATTGCAAAATTTTTCAATTTCGCGACCTCGAGTTTTTTCGATTTCTAAGGAGGGACCAAGGAGAACCAAAAAATTTTATCTTCGATTTTGCTGAAAAGATGTAAATACGGTTTTAGGGATCGTAGAACAAGAATCTGAAGTCCGTTCTTCAATTCAGCTTTTGGTTAGCTCAGATTTAAGCAAAAGATTTAAGCTTAAGATGTAAGCTTATACTGAACTAACCAAAAGCTGAATCGAAAACGGACTTCAGATTCTTAATATTCTAAGACCCCGAAACCCTCTATATGCATCTTTTCAGCAAAATCGAAGACGAAAAATGTTTTGGTTTCCCTGTCCCCCTTTAGCAACCGAAAAAAATCAAATTTCGCGAAATCGAAAAATTTTGTGATATCTGAACTCAGCGTGGTCGAAAACATACCCATACGAAATTTTAGCTCATTTTATCACGCTTTAAGGATTTTGAGTGGTGGGGGGTTATCAAGATAAGACCCTCAATTTGTTTTATTCAAAATTTCGTTGAACTAACCCCTTCTAATCCCCTACCTAACTCCTAGTTATTTTGCTTTTAATCTCTATTTAACTTCGAACTCTATGTACCTCTCTCTCTCCCCTTCTTTTCAACGGGGTTGTCCCCATTCTTCTGGTTCCGTCTTCGCTATCTAACCTCCTTCCCCCATTTTTGTTCATCTCAGTCCCCTCCCTGTATGTTATTATTTCCCCCTTATTGCTAATTGTTATTTTGCAGTCGGGTAGCCCCTTGCATGTAACTTGCCCCCACCTTGGGTAGCCCAGGTGGTCTTCTTTGTAATAATTTCCCCTACTTTTATATAATTAAACTGCCCAGTTGTCCCTAGTCTATTTAATTAATTTTTATGATTTGATCTCTTGGGTACCTATGTAGAATTCTGGGATTAGCCCGGAATTCACTTGTAGTTGAGTCTACAATTTTGCGTGTGTCCCCCGAACTTTGTCTGGCGCCCGTTGGCGTCCCCCGAAATTATCTTCTTCCCCTTGGCGAGGCAAGTCGGTGGGTTTGAGAGCCGCCTGTACTAAATGTCTCCACAGGCAGTCGAAGGTTTGTGCCCATTGCGCCAGTTCGGACTAGTGGCGTTTGTGTCTCTGGTTCGAGCCCCTAACTCAACCCATTACAGTTAATGGATGTCTTACTACCGGAGCCGAAAGGACAAGAAGGTGTCTGCTCTAGCTTCCCATTATGGGACAGCATTCAGTCGCCGAAGCGAGAGTCGAGAGACAAAGGTTAGCGCCATACCTGTACTTGGGGGGGGGGAGTTTGGGGTTTTACCCCCCCCCAGACCAGAAGCTGACCCCCCCAGCGGGGTCCCTTACCCCCCCAAAAATCCGGATTTTTCCGGTTTTTTGGGCAAAAATCCGGACAAATCCGGTTTTGCGGCAGCCTCCGCCCGCCGGTTCACTCCCCCCCAGAACTTCCTCTCCTGCACAT
>JASAND010007521.1:0-14273 GCA_030248195.1 Trissonchulus latispiculum | reverse complement strand
CTACGAACGGGTGCGGCCCGACATCGTCGGAGAGACCTGCTTTTCCCCCAACGTTAGCCAACATATTAAATTAAAAACTTTCAGGGGTGGGCAGCATAACATACCTCATCTCACTCACCGTTTTTGGCAGGACGCCAAAGGCCAAATTTTAGTTCGAAAAATGGGATTTTTCCAAAAGGTTTTTTCAGCTCTGGCGGATTAACGGTTTGACCAATTCTGAAACTTTCAGCCATACAATGTTAACTGTTACTTAGTGCTAAATATCAAAAAGTATTCCGGCTTTCGAGCGTTGCTTCCTTCTTCAGATATACAGCTTCAAAGTTTGAAATTTGGCAAAAAAAGTTGCAAAGTGACCGTGCGCCGTTTTCGATCTAATAAAATTGACAGCCCTAGCCTACCCCAGCTTTTTACTAAATATTAGGCTCTAATAGGGGCAAACTATGCGTCAGTTTCGAGGGCTTTGGTTTTCTGGTTAGTGTGCTAGCAAACTTTTTGTTAAGAAATAACCTTTATTTTTAGGCCTGAAAAGCTAGCTAAGCGCAGTAAAAATAGGGTTAAAAATTTTTTGTCTCCGATTTTGCCGAAAAGGGGCTTATAGGGGTTATTTGACCTGCTGAATCCGAATATGAAAGCCGTTTTTCGATTTGACGCTTCCTTCGTTCACCATGCGCTTACAACTGTCTTAGTGCTCTTTGGAGCGATCGCCATCCAGACTTCGAAAAATCAATCTAGCATTTCTAAACACTGGAGCGATGTTTAGTGACCTAGCTTTCTGCACATCTTGGTACGCTCACTGGCCTGTAATGCGCAAAGTTTCAGCCGATTCTGCCACAGTAATTTGGAGTAATGGGCTCACATCCTCGAAATGGCACCAAATAACAGCACCCAAATATTAGAACAATATAATCCTACACTGCGAACGCAGGGGATTAACGAAACACGTCGTTTATACCAAAGTTAAGACAGATACTTAGAGTATTAATTGCAGCAAAGTTTAGCCCATTTGGTAAAGCACAGCACATTAGAAGTTAGTTAACCTCCACCCGTATAGACCTACAACACCCAATTTTTCGCACTTTGATGGTATAGCACAGAAAAGTAGGCAATGGTCTAGAGATTATTTTACACGATATCAAAGCACTATATGTCAGAACTAATTCCTGAGAATTTTGGTACCGTGCCTTGCACATAGCGACCAGGGCGAGGCCAAGTTTGTGTACGTGTCATGTCGAGCTTTGGACCGACAACACCAACTTCTGATGGCTCCACAGGACGCTACGCTGCATGGAATTCTTTCAAACTTTAAACTATTTTACACTAAACCTAATACTATTATGTGGCAAAAGACTAGCTAGCTTTTCCAACATCGAACTTTTAGTGAAATTCGTAGCCCCCCCTTAAACGTGCTTTTCAACTAGTAGCAGTTAAGTTGACAGGCACCATATTGTTTGTTTTCACAGCAGTCAGAACGACTGCAAATGCACAAAGGACTTTGCATGTCCTTCGCGAACACTCATCAAAATGTTGGTGTCGAATGGGTTCGAGAAACTGCTATTCGCGAAAATAGGTAAGTCATAGGCGAATTCCTAAATTAAGTTTGGTTGATGAACCATTAAGTTTTGTACAAAACCCATTGTACACATTCTGAATTTGTGCTCGAGAAAAAAAGTTGGTAAAAGTTGGTTTCTATCTTCCAGAGACAGGAGTAGCAAAAGATCCATCCAGTACACGCAGCTAATTTGCAAGTTTCGGTACACTCGGGGACAGGGGTAGGAACAGGTCCATTCACTACACGGTTTAGCTACCCTCCATTAGTTTGATGGATGTAGTGGAGGCTCCATCAGGACCACTACAATGGCGGGCGGGCGGCCATTGCAGTCTTAGCTATCCTCCTTGATGGATGTAGTGGAGCTCCATTAATCTGAAATTATTGGGGGGACACTCTGAAATCTGGGGAAAACGGGTGGTAAAATTATTGGGGGACCCCACCTGATCCTTCGAAATTAATGTGAAATTTTGGGGTAAAATAACCCTATCCGAAATCCGAAATTTATCTGAAATTTGGGGTTACCTGGGTTGGGGGGGGGGGGGGGGTTGGGGTGGGGGAGCCCACCCGAATGCGAAATTAGGGGAGAGTCCAAATTTTTTGTATCCGAAATTGCCGTACGTTTACTTGGGGGTGAGTCGATGGGGGAAACGAGTGGGTGGTAGGGGAACTTTCCAATCCGAAATCTATTTGAAATTAGGGGTTAACGGGTTGGGGGGTGCTCTAAGCTAAATTGGGGGCACCCCTACCTGATCCCCCGAAATTAATCTGAAATTATTGGGGGGACCCCACCTGATCCCCTGAAATTAATCAGAAATTTGGGGTAAAACTGCCCTATCCGAAATTTATCTGAAATTTGGGGTTAACGGGTTGATGGTGTTTGGGTTGGGGGGGCGTGGTAGGGGGGATTAGAAAATTAGGGAGAGTCCTAATTTTTTCTATCCGAAATTATCTGAAATTTTGGGTTAACGGATTGGGGGGTGTTTGGGTTGGGGGACCCCACCTGAATTTGAAATTTGGGGGAGAGTCCTAATATTTGGGGGGAAACGTGTGCCCCTCCAAAGCTGAAATTTGAGGAATGGGGGACCCCACGTGATCCCGAAATTTACCCTATCTAATACTACCTACCTACCTAATTAACCCTATCCGAAATCCGAAATTTATCTGAAATTTGGGGTTAACGGGTTGGGGGGGGGGGTTTGGTTGGGGGAGCCCACCCGAATTCGAAATTTGGGGAGAGTCCAAATTTTTTTGTCCGAAATTGCCGCATGTTTACTAGTGAGTCGATGGGGGAAATGAGTGGTGGTAGGGAATTAGAAATTTAGGAGAGTCCTACGTAATTTTTTTATCCGAAATCTATTTGAAATTAGGGGTGTTTGGGTTAAATTGGGGGACTCTACCTGATCTCTTGAAATTAATCTGAAATTATTGGGGGACCCCTACCTGATCCCCGAAATTAATCAGAAATTTGGGGTAACCAGCCCTATCCGAAATTTATCTGAAATTTGGGGTTAACGGGTTGATGGTGTTTGGGTTGGGGGCGAGTAGGGGGATTAGAAATTTAGGGAGAGTCCTGTAAAATGCTAAATATTGTCGGTTGTAAATTAAGAATAAGACAAGCATGTAAAATGCTAATATGAGTCTGGTAAGGTTGGAAGGTGCAGAATACTAAGTTTGCACACGCACCAATATGAGTACATGCCAAATAGACTCATATTGGCATGCCTTAAAAAACAATAATGCATGCATCCATTGCGGAATTCTAACGGATATATTTCTACGCAGGAGTTAAGACGAATAAGTAGCGTTATTGACGTCACATGGATATCCCAACCATGGTCAACATTGTCAACTTTTCTCCTTAGGAAACTGTTAAACCGCTGTTAGTCAACAATGCGCCGACGGACGGATATATATATATATAACATTTTTAATAAGCGTTTGCATAACTCATGTATTCAGAGATTTACAGTTAAATCTGATAACTTTTGTGACAATATACGTATATATATACGTGCGTAACCTGTGGAGCATCCTGTCATCCACCCTAAAACTACCTCTCTCTTACATCCCTCCTTCATACTATATCCTATTCTTTCTCTCATATTCTTACACATATCTCACTTTCCCCTCCCGCTCATATTCATTTTACATACTTTCTTATTCTTAATTTACACTCTTAATTTACCCGACATATTTACATTTTACATTTCATTTGACTCATATCCTTTCTTTCTCTTTTAGCTTTTTATTTCTGTCTATATATATACAAGAATAAAAATGCTCCGATGGAGCATGAAAAATGCAATATGGGTGACACTGGGTTGTAAATAGACAGAGGACTAGGTTTTAAAACGTTAATATGGGAGGGGTAGGTTGTAAATGCCAGGAGGACTAGGTTAAAAGCGCACTAATATGGACCAGCTTCGCTGAACAACCCATATTCGCGAAAACTGTCCAGAGTTTCTATTGGCTGCTGCTTGCGGTTGATATTGGCAGTTCTTCGAAAAATTGTACGATTTGTCAACACGGCCTGCAAGTATATTTGGTCGTGCTCCTTTATTACACAACTTAATAATACACGTACATAATGCCTACTGCTTTTCGCATCAACTTAATACAAGATTCTGCACTGACGCTGCAGAAAAAACACCTTGAACACCTTTCTACCCCAGAACTGCATTGTTTATTTGGAATAAGCTTTAATATTTCAAAATCGTCCCGCTTGCTTTGAAAGTTGAAGAATGCAGATCTTACTCGTATGTCATGTGGAGTGGAGCATGAGTGACCGCGAATATGGGTTGTTCAGCGAAGCTGGTCCATATTAGTGCGCTTTTAACCTAGTCCTCCTGGCATTTACAACCTACCCCTCCCATATTAACGTTTTAAAACCTAGTCCTCTGTCTATTTACAACCCAGTGTCACCCATATTGCATTTTTCATGCTCCATCGGAGCATTTTTATTCTTGTCCTATTTCATTTTTAAGGTTCTCAGTAAAACGTAAGCAAAAATGTTAAAGCTTTATGAAAGAAACCTTAAAAAATTCCCTCAATAATTACGTAATATATAGTCAACCAAGTCATAGAACAAAGAAGCTTGAAAAGTACCAATTTCTCCATTTTTGTTGATTTTGGCAGAAAACCCTCGTCCACTACAAATAAGAATATTTTATAAAGTTGCAGAAAGTTATCTGTACTTTGTTAACAGTGTAGAAGTGTAAAAATTCCGCCAATCATTAATCGTCAACCGAAAGTACAGAACAAAGAAGCTTGAAAAGTTCCAATTTCTTCCTTTTTCTCTATTTTGACAGATTTCGGACGATTGCAACTTACCTGTAGCTAGTTATAGGCCGTGCTGTACTTCAGCAGCACTCTACTGCAGCGCAACCAGATGCAAACTTTACTGTCTGTGAAGGAAATCATAGCAACCAGATGCAAACGTTACTGTCGGTGAAGGAAACTCATACGGCACGATTTGCAATGCTCTGCCGGACGTGTGTGCAAAATTTTGGACGATTGCAACTCATCTGTAGCTAGTTATAGGCGGTGCTGTACTGCAGCAGCACTCTACTGCAGCGCAACCAGTTGCAAACTTTACTGCCAGTGAGGGAAACTCATACGGCAAGATTTGCAATGCTCTGCCGCACTTGTGTGCAAAATTTCGGACGATTGCAACTTACCTGTGGCTAGTTATAGGCCGTGCTGTACTTCAGCAGCACTCTACTGCAGCGCTACCAGATGCAAACTTTACTGCCAGTGAGGGAAACTCATACGGCAAGATTTGCAATGCTCTGCCGCACTTGTGTGCAAAATTTCGGACGATTGCAACTCATCTGTAGTTAGTTATAGGCCGTGCTGTGCTTCCGCAGCACTCCACTGCAGCGCAACCACATAGCAACATCGTAATAAGTATACGAAATGCATCTATAATAGTTTGTCATGTCCTAAACTATCTGTATGCCGAATTTCAAATACCAGTGACGAATGAATAACTTGTTATCGACGGTGCTGTGTTTGGGGCAGCACATACAGCACGGTGGAAGCTAGAGAGTGCACCAACTAACATAGCTACAGTTCCCCCTTACTACAGACATGATTTTCGCCAAGTTTCATATGTTCAGCCGTTTACAGTAAGTCTACAGACAGCGTGCTATGGTTGTTGCATAGCAGTACAGCACGATGGCAGCACCGCACAGCGCTGCGACTATGCTCATCGTGTTCAGCGACCCCGATAACCCTTATATGCGTCCCACTATATGGCCCAAAACAGCATATTTAGGCCTGTTTTTGACTATTTTCTGTGGAGTTGGGACTTAGAAATTTTCGGAAAATGGCTATTTGGCCGGACCAACTTTGGGCCGGCCGCCAGAACGATTCTGGCCAGATATCAAAAATCGCCCTCGTTAGGACATATAAACCCTTCCGTAGATCCTTATGCAACAAACCGCGTCTCTCTAGCGTCTTCCCTGAGTTCTGTAGCTTTGACAAAAAATTGGCCATTTTTGGCCATTTTAGCGCCAAGACCACTTTTGGCCGGCCGTACAGGTGGCTGGCCGGGCCGGGCAGCGAAAAAATATCAAAAAGGTTCACTTTCGGGGTATATACGTTCAGAAAAACCAAACTTCACCTGCTGAAAATGCCCAGATCGTTCTAACACTGCGACAGAAAATTGCATTTTTCCAAGCGTGACTTACACGGAAAAAAAAACAAACGGACCTAACTTGCCCGGAAGCGAAAATTTTCAAAGTTGGAAATTTTGACCAAAACTTTTTTGCGACTTGTAGTACTCGTCGTGTAGATTCCAACGATACCAAAATTGTCCAGTTTCGTTGAGTATTTAGCTGGCACGGAGCTCGAACGGGTCTCCAAGGGCCGCACTGAGCCTTTTACACCCATATTATAGGGGAGCGCTCTCGCGCTCCCCTATAATATGTTCCATAATAGTCTCTATTACTTTGTAATACAATACATGCACAAAAGAACTGGTGCTGAGCTTTCCACGATTTCCATCTTATTTTCATGTGGCTTGATTGATCTCAGGCCACTAGAAATTTGCTTTGAACTGTTGCTTGGGCACAGCTCTGCCAGTCTGACATGAAAATGTCTTTAGAAAACGCCAGCATTTAATATTCGTCCTGTCTGAAATTGAAAATTCTGGTATATATATTTTGGATAGTGGACTGATAAGTGTCTAATGTACGTTAATGAACGTTAAATTACGTAATGGTACAAGTGGTCACAATTTTCTACACACAAGTTTTTGAGTCAGACTGGTTAGAGTTGCATAATTTCAGTCGAGATAGGAATGCGACTTTTATCTCGTTGGAATAGTTTATCCAGTTGTTTTTATTCGTGCCATGTCAGTTAAGCCCGGTTCACACTGCATTAGGTTTAAGGTTTGTTTAAAGTTTAAGGATTAGGTTTAGGTTTAAGGTTTAAGCAGTTGGGCGGGAAGGTTTAACAAATATCTGAATATTACGTGATTTTTATATCAGCCAGTGTGCACTCAGATATTTTAAAATGTAGTTCTGTTTATAAGTAAGAGATTCTGATTCTAGTATGCATATACGTAGTGAAAATTATTAACTAAACCCTTCATAATTTATTGGAAGTCTTAACTTAAATACGGAGTTGAACTATATTTAACTCGGCTTCCTTAAACCTTAAAACCTTCCAGTGTGAACACTTCAGCATAAATAAACTAATTTCACACCTTAAACCTTAAACCATAAACCTTACCTTTAAACCTTGTGCAGTGTGAACCGGGCTTTATTACTAAGGATTGTGCTGCTGCTCTTCAAACTGAGACTATTTTAAGCCATCATATATAACTTCTCATAGTCAACAATGACGGTGTCGCTGTGCGTTTATTTCGTACACAGTCAGCTGCTGACCACTAATATAATACTTTATTCTTTGACGTCATCGTCCAAATATGGAAAATCCCGCACATGTTATAGAGTTTGTGACTGTTATCTCGGACTGGTCTCATTGTTTGTTGAACTTCTCATTCTGGCCGAGCAAACAAAAATTGGAACTTGTTGCGATCTAATCAGCCATCCAACATGAACGTTTCCTCCAGCTTTACGTTATCCAAAATTCTGGATTTTCTGCAGAATCGTTGCTTCTGGCTAATGTCAATTTTTGTCATTGGATGAACAAAGCATTTTAGGATTTTAGCATAGCATTGGTTTCTTTACAAGTTCGACGCTCCAGCAAAGCTCTCCTGAACAAAACATGGTTTCTTATCCGGACAACCTTATTAATTTTCGTAATTATTTTGCGATTGAATTGTGTACTTATCTTACTCATCTAGCTGAAAATGTAACTGAAAACTGCACAAACTGTTTGCAGAAGTTACACTTCGTGTAGCGCATATAGAAAATTTTTAGACCTTAGAACCCGAACCTTAAAAAAATTTAGGGGGCCGCCCTCCTAGAAGTTGACAAATTGTTGAAAATAAGTTTTGAAAAGCGAAACTAAGCGCAAACTATGCAAAAAGTAAGAACATTTTGCGCCGAAGGAGACAGAATTTTCGAAAATCTTAGTTGCTATTTAAAGCGCAGAAAAATGGTAAATTAAGCGAAAATGAAGTCAATTCGCGAAGGCGCGAAAACTTGAAATTTTATGTCCGCTCTGCGTGCGGACAATATAAATTTTCCATTGCGTCTGGGTGCGTGGGGGCGGCGGCCCCTTCGCCCCCTCGCCCCTCCCCCCTAAGTACGCCCCTGGGAATGGAGTATATGTATATACTGCCAGCTATTTACATTGGGCAAATTTCTGAAGATATTTTTTATTCCAAAATTTGGAAACGGAAAGCATGGCCTATGTCATGATAAAAGTAACCTTTTATGCGTTGTGATCTACTAATTGTTTTTCTTGGAGCTGTTATTTTCTCGAGGGTTTTTGGGGTTTCTTAAGTTTTTGTAGAGATTTCGTCTATGACTATGCGTAGTTTCTTATTTCATGGGGGTTCTTGCGGGTACTTAACTTTTCGAAGCGATTTCCGTATCTGTCTGGGCTTATTCTATGGTATTTTGTTTGGGAGGGGGCTGTTTGGGGGGACCTCGGGAGAGAGTCGTTTTGGGTGGGGGTCATTAAGTTTAAGTTTCAATTGTTATTACCAAAATAGTAAATGTAGAAAATTGGGAAAATTAGAATTTATTTTTAAACTTCAAAAACTTCAAATCTAAAAATTTACCTTTTTTAATATTTTTTAGTTTTTGACAGTCAATCTTAGTACTGTGTCAGTTATCTTAATATTGACGTAGTTAAGCAAGATTTTTGCATTTAAAACATTTGAAAATAAAAACCTACATACAGTAGAATCGCTGATATTTACAAATGAGACAAAGAACTTACCTCATATGCATTTGGGGCAATTATGCACATGGTCCGTAACATAGAATTTTGTGATTTTGTCGTTAATCCTTTAACGTTGAGTCGAGTTCCGTTGAACCAAGAGATTTCGTTTTCTGGCTCAGGCTTCAAGAAGTTTAGTTCCAAAATTTCTAATTTTTTAAAATCTAGTGCACGTTTTGGTTCCACGTTTTAGTTTATTTTTGGTTCTGGTTCTGGCTCTGGCTGGCACACTTAGAATGTTATGGAATGTAGCATTTCTTTAGAAAATGTTAAATTTAAAAATATCCCTTTGATTGAATTTGCTGCGTCACAGTGTTAAGCGATCCTTGAAGCGTCCACCTAAGTAAACATGGTCTTGGCTAGGCGGGGGCGTGGGAGGTCATAAGGAGCATTGCTATCGGCTCTGAATAAAGACCCATCGTCAGGATTCGGCTTATTTTGGCCCTTAAGTACGAAACGACTACTATGCCATCGAGATTGAGAGTAAATTATTGAGATACTCGTGTTTCGCTTGATTCTCAGGGGAAAACCGTCTGTTTTGAAATCCCAGTTCTGTATCGATGATCTGAGAAATTGACAGTGTCAGTGTTATATCTACTGATTGATTGACATTGATATACCTATATATCCTTTTTTGTTTTATAGGTGGATCCGTTTTTAAACGATTGGCGGGTAACTTGATGAACCGTCGACAGAATCGGACCGCAAATGCCAATCGAAAAGCGACATGGTGTCTAGTGAAGGTAGGGAAGAAATTACTAAGTAAGTATTATAAATTATTTTATCCTGGCTAGATAAATTGCGTGCAACAATAAAAACTAAACTATCAATCTAGCAAGTAAGCATTTAAACATTTGAAATAGTGACAATAATTTTGCGTGCATGTGTCATGATGATTAGGTTTTGTATTGATTGTACGGTTTTTGTAATTCTATTGCAGATCAGTCGAGGGAAACAGTTGGGCAAAGACTATATTTTCAAAAGTCTTTTTGAACATGTCGGTCAACCCTTTGCGATAATATCGGTACGTTTGTTCGCCCTGTTTAACTGTTCAGTGGCCTTTCTTTTCTTCCATTTTGCCAAACAGAAGTTCCTATTTTCCGCTAATGAAAATGCACTATATTCTGTTAGCTAAAGGTACTTATGAGCTGTGTATGGTATGGACTAGTAGGTGGTGACTATCGTACGTTACTTTTTCCTAAGAGTGCAATATTTTATATATTTGCTTTATATAATAGTAATTTTGGCTTTTTACGTGCAAAAAGCTGCAAAAGCCTATTTAGGGAGCGTCAATTCCCTCGTCCAAGAGTCTTGGGTTTGATCTTTATTATTTTAATGTAGTTGTAGTAATACATAACATACTTGTATGTACGTACGTACATATAAATATTTGTGTAAATGACGTGCTTTATTTTTCTTTTATTTTAGTTTTCTCTCAACGCAGACGGTGAAGCTCAGTTCTATGTTGACCGAGTTGATTTGGGTGAAACACTGAAGACTGCCCATCGACGAATCAAATCAGCGGACGGAACTTTTCAGGTTTAGATTTTTGTTTTTTAGGGAAACATAGTTGGCTAGGTACATGAGAATTGGGGCAGTAATGGCAGCTAGCAGATTGTGATGCTTTTGATGCAATGTCTAGCCGACTCAAGAGGTGGTAACTTCTTAACTTTCGCCCATTGGCATTCCCGATTTTTGCTATTTTCGCACAATATTTGGTTATTCCCGCCACGGTTTTTTTGCGTAAAATACTGCGTATTTACGCAGTCGAGCTTAAAAATACGCAGTCAAAAACAAAAATACGCACCAAAATACGCAGCCGAAAAATTCGGTAGTAGGAATTGCTAGAGTGCTCTAAATTAATTTCTTGCGACAATTTACCGTAGTTTGGGCTCTGGCTTCTTCTGGGGGGCTGCCGCCCCCCAGACCCCCCACATATCTCTTCGATTCTCCTTCCGTCTACAGTTGATTATACTTTCTGTCTAAGCCCACGGTGTACCATGCGATGCTTTTCTTTCTATTTGATTTGATATAGTATATAAATCAAAATCTTATATATGTGTTTGCTCAATCAAGGGAACAGTAACTCTATTTGTCTAACCAAGCATTGGCTTATTAAACTGTTCAAGGCAAAGAAGTCAAAGTTTTAAGAGCAAATTTACTCCGAAATTTAAAATTTTCTTCAACTTCTGGGGGGCTACGCCCCCCAGACCCCCTGCGTATCTAACATATATATTTTTCGTCCAACTATTCATTCATACTCTTACACCACAGAGAGAGCACGCCATTTAAACTCGAGCTAAGATTCTTAACGTTGTTTAAAACTCTTAAAAACAGCATTAATTCGACGCTAAGCTATTTAAGCTATAGCTTTTATAACGTTGAGAAGCGATTTTTGTAATTTTACGTAGTCGAAATTAAAAATACACACTCGAAAACAAAAACACGCAAAATTTACGCAGGTCCGATTTTCAAAAAAAACCCCTGATTCCCGCGGGTCCGCGACGCAAGACAAGATTGTTTTGCGTAATTCTGTTCCTATCGTAGAGTCCTTCAATATGTTAAACAATAGGAAAGTGTTACGCTAAAAAGTTGGTGGCCGAAAACATTTCTCAGTCTGTGTAAGAGCAGCAGCACTACAACTTTTCAGACGTGTTGCATAACGTTGGTGTATTGGTTAAGGAAATGTTTGCAATTTTTCTGTCTGCTTATGACACTTAAACGCGGAATTCATGGCAGAGTGGTCCCTTAGCATAAATATTTTTTAAACTGACCAGATGGACACTAGGATTAGGTAATTTTTTGGCATCCACAGACGCCTGTATCTCGCTCTTTTGGATATACTCCTGAGACTTCGAACTTTAAAACTTTGCCTTGTTCCTCAGGACATGTTCTGTCTGTGTAGAAATGAGCGACACCCGTGACTATCGATTTCGGACCAAAGTGACACCCTTAATTCGCTTTGTTTTGTTGCCTGGAAATCCAGAGTCCCCACAAAGTTATCAAAGAATACGTTATTATTTGGCAAACTCACGAATACCTGAGAGGAGAGACTGCTGAGGATTGCAAATAGCTATCACTGAGGTTTAATCTTCAGTCAACCCTGAGTGAGGCTAAGCTTATTGTCTAAGCTTGTCTGTGCTTTTGGGCTATTATTTTTGGTGAGCCCACTGATGCTGTAGATTATCTATGACATTTGAAAATCAACCGGTTAGGCCAGGGTTTTCTACTGTCCTTTTTCTGCTGTATTGATGCCATTTTGCTGTTCTCTTTATAGATGCATATCTTTGTGATACGAATATCGCCCCCATTTGTCCTGTTGTCAGAGGAAGCTAATGACTTGGTCAAACTTGTAGTCTCAAGACGTTTTGATATTGCCAGTAAAGTGGTGGACCTGAGCCTGTTTAATTTCGACGATGGTACGTAGGTTTCGACGTAGGAGTTCTTTCATCATTTATCTTGCCCTCTACGGTATGAAACGATTGCAGTTTTCTGTCATCCGACTGTGTGTGGACTGGTGCAAACGCATCCCTTAACACGTCAGTACAGCTAAGGTTAAACTCACGCTTGGCTCAGTTTTGTCCCGGTTGCACAATCAGTAAAATGTTGGTCTATTCAACCGAAGATTGTGGGTTCGATTCTCCCCTCAATTTTTGATGGCGCAGGTGATGTACTTACACATCTTCGATTCGTTTTTCCGTCATTTCTCTTTTAAAATTGTTATTATGCCACAGTCGGTTGTCTCCGACGTGCATCACCTTGCGCGCTTATCTCGCCTGGGTTTAAATTTGCCTCTTATAATGTGCGCGTTCTACCTACATATACTCTGTCAAACTGAATGAAAACATCTGTTTTGTTTGTAGAAATTAAGAACAGTCAATTCTCTGGTCAGTTGTCTTTGCAGAGAAACAGTGTAATGTATGCTGTCATGCGAGCATTGGCGGATCAGTTTAGTGAGGTAACATTTATTGCTTGATTTTGTACAATATTTTGTTTGCTCTAGATTTACAGCAGCTGCGTATGTTGCCTAATTTTTTTGCGATTACGCAATTAGAGGTTTAATTTAGGAAAAGTAATAAAGTTTGAGGGAACGAGTTGTAAATTGTTTGGTGTCATTGATACTGTTCATTTTAACTTTGGGTTGATTCTAAAATTATTCCTAGAAAATTTTGCAACTTCTGTTCTGTAAGAATTATGTTGTTGTTGTTGTTGTTGTTGTTGTTGTTGTTGTTGTTGTTGTTGTTGTTGTTGTTGTTGTTATTGCCGGGCTACTCAGCCAAGAGGCTACTTATATGATAGCGCTAACCTTTGTCTCTCCCCGTCAGTATTATGTTTAAAACTGCTGGATGTTTAAAACTGGATGTTCACTTTCCATTTGTGAGCGTCCCGAAGTGGGCAAATTTTTTTGAAATGCTTTACTGCGTTGAAAGTCAGCTGAACTTTTCTTGTCATGATCCTTACATAAATTTGTTTTTCACGAAAGAGAATTTCGTCCTCATTACTGCCCAGTCGCGAATTTTCTTGGTATTCTATGAAAAATTTTAAAACTTCTGTATTGTATATTTCACGTACTACAATGTACGCAGTCGCCGATTTCCAGTGACTGAGAGGACAGTCACACTTGGAGGTCGTCTCACTTTGGTGCAAAGGTTGTCATGCCTTTGTTTTTGCATTGAAGACTAGTGCTGTGTGCTGCTCCGCGGGCTAGCCGCCAGATATGGCAACCCAACGCCGAGGCCGACGGACCATGTTATTTTAGAAAGGAGGAGACATCATCCGTCGTGACGTCGACCAGGCTTTGAGACTCCTTCTGGCAACTTGGTTGAGTTATTTTTGACCAACCTTATGGGGCCAGTTTCCTGGCTAACACTTTGCACCTTCGGGTGACGATCATCACATTGTGATGTCTAATGCAGCAAACAACAACAACATGCTAAAATTGTTGTTGAAACGTTCCTGCGAAATTGTGTTATGCAACATCGGAAAGAGCGAAAGAATGCTGCAAAGTAGTGGAATGGGTTTGTTTATAGAAATAACATATATGATTAAAGTTACAATTAATTTATACAAATAGCTGGTGCAGTAATGCCTAGGCACTTGCGTTTTGATTTTTAGGTTGTTGCCATCAACTTGCAAAATAATCGTCTGCATAACCTGGAAATCTTATCGGGTTTTGTCAGCACTTTGCCCGATGTGAAATCCTTGACACTGGAGAACAATCAGGTTTGTTGATTTATTGTTTATAGGCAAGGCTTTGGAATATTTGAGTCAATCGCGATGTCTAAGCCTTAATTTTTCTTGTCAACCTTGTCTTTGTGAGGGGTTCTCCCAGCGGTCCTTTCTCCATGCTATGCTTGATCCAACC
>JASAND010007520.1:0-13002 GCA_030248195.1 Trissonchulus latispiculum | reverse complement strand
CTGAGTTAAGACAACAAATTATACATTAATTGGCCACTTGAAGATTTAGCCTATCAACGTCTGCAAAATCAATCAGTTCAATTTTGGCGCCAGTCAAGACCAAATGACGATTTCCTGGATTAGAAGCAAATTCTCTTGAAAGAATAGAGTGAGATTTGAGCCTGGAAATTTGCTTGGATACGGGAAGACCTCTTGAAGAATGCATTCTGATTTGATTCTCCAAAGCCGATGACAAACGCAAAATCACATTGTCCTCAGAAAAGAATAAATAGGAAAGAAAGTGCCGCTGAAATGGCGGTTCCAAACGGATCTTCTGAAGTCGATAGGCAACAAAATAGGTAGCAAAGTAAGAACGACTCGCAGAGGGAGGCTCGGTCACAGCAAGGCGTTGAAGAGAGGGAAGACAATCGGACAGAACTTTCGCACCAACACTCTTTTCATCCGCAGAAATGTCTTGAACAGCCAAGGAAAGAGTGGTCAAACAGTCACCAAATCGTTCAACAAATCGCGGCAGACAAGTGGCAATGCTGTGGTTGGGATCCTTTGGAAACGGTATCGCCAATTGGGTTAGACTGGGACTATCCATGGAAAGGCTTTCCAGAAATGGCCACGGCAGACAAACGTCCTCCGACAAGAGAGAATCAAAAAGTGAATCAGATGAGAATCTTTCAAAATTTCTGTCAATCAAAATTTCCTTCAAACAGTCTCCAGTTGACAGGGTAAAGTTAAGCTTTTCCCAGTCATTGGTCGACACGCTGCTCAAGGCAAACGATTCCAACAACGTCAATCTTAACAGACTGGGATTTGAAGACGATGACGCCAAGACTTGGTCGGTCCATTCATCCTTGTACAATTTCAACTCCAAATGTTTCAGATTGCAATAGCACGTGGAAAGAAGGGTGAAAAAGGTCTCCGTAATCCGTCCAACACACAGCTGCAGTTTCATTGTCTCGACCGGAGAAATTAGTTTCCATTGGTCCGTTGGCACCACCAAATCAGCGACGTTTTCATCGCAACCCAAAAGACCCAAAGTCAGCCGACGAAGAGACGGAATCGAAGCCAATCCCAGGAAGAGATCGTTCGCCTCAACTGACAACCCATCCGAATCCCAAACTATTTCGGTCAGATGCGGATTGTTGGCAGCCACAGATTGAATAATCGAAAACCTCGAAAAATCTCCATTGTTCAGTTGAAGTACTCTCAACTCTCCACCACTAGTCAGACATTCCCAATCCGAAATCACACCGCAACAGGTATCGAGAACGAGGTGCTTTAGACGGGGAAACTGCGACGAACAGTCTGACAGAAACAAATCATCGCAGGACTGGTTCTCAATAGTCAAACTTTCCAGATTACATCTGGGAATGCAAGGAAACGGCCGTAAACCATCGTGAAGACGCAGATCAAGTCTCAGTGAGCGAACACAGTCCGGGACTTTCAACCAATCAGAAAATGACTTTGCCTTCCAATCCGGAAAATGGAAAGAGCACTCTATCTGTGGAATGTCAGAAGAATTTAGAATAGACCACGACTTCAGAAGTTTGGCCTCAAAATGGACATCTTCAAAAATCAGGGACTGCAAATTAGGGCAACAACGTCTGAGAGTAGAACAGAAATCTGACACAAAGCTGACCCTGACAGTTGGGTCTAACTGAAGTCCCGGATTTAAATTGTAAAGACGAAGCTCTACCAAACCCAACGGGTAAATAGAAATAAGATTCTGGCAAACTTCGGGATCCATTTTCTGATCCTGTCTCGATGATGGCGACAAGGCTAACGTAAGGGAAGGCAAATTAGGCAACCAATGGCTGATAATTTCCAGGGAATCGGAACTGACAAGAGAAGTTAGATGAAGCTTTGATAGATTCAGGAACCTGGATTTGGCCCATGTGATCAGTTGATCGATCGTCATGGGACCAGAGTAATGCTCTTCCAATCCAATCATCAATTCGTCCACCTCAGAATAGGACTGGAGGATCACTTGATTCAAATCTCTACAAAGTGATCCTTCCAGGGGAACTCGATCTCGCCATGGGATATAGTAGAGGATCTTTAGAAGGATTTCTCGTGGCAGTTGCTGCAGCTTCATAGTGAAATCTAAAAACAAAGCAATAGTTAGCAGCATCCACAATTTGAACTAATATACAGGGTATTTTTTCCGGGAAAAAAAAAACAAAGTCAAAAATGCTCCGCACAAAAGCAAAGGGGATATGTGCCCCCCTGTAAAAAATACCCTGATATACGTATATATATATATATATATACAAGTAACAAAAATGCTCCGCACAAACGGGGATAATACGTGTGTTGGGCCTATGTCTATCCTTTAAATTCCGGTTGAGAAAGTAAAGGCATATATAAATCCGACACAGCAACTTTTGGTGGATGGTTCCATGGCCGAAAGTTCTTCCGTTCGCTACGTTATTTCATTTGACACCAAATTTGACCACTTTTGAAAAATTTTATTTTCAACCACTTGACCCTCCCACCCGCCCGACTGACCCTTCAAACGGCAAACTGGAACCTGCCCAACAGAACAAGTACGCCGGACGGCAAAACGGATAAAGGGAATGAGCTGGGCGCACCAGAAAACCCCTAGAGACAAAGTTTTGAGAGGTTAAGGCTAAAATCGCCTAAGTCCCCACTCCACCCCACCACAGCACACTACAGCCACTTTGCATACGCAGTTTTATGTCAAAAGTTGCTCAGCTCACTTAGGGCTTTCATTTGATACCAAATTTGACAACTTTCGAAAAATTTTATTTTTGACATAAAATCGCCTAATTCCCCACCCCACCCAACCACAGCACACTACAGCCACTTTGGATACGCAGTTCTGTGACAAAAGTTGCTCAGCTCACTTAGGGCTTTCATTTGATACCAAATTTGACAACTTTTAAAAAATTTTATTTTCGAACACTTGACCCTCCCACCCGCCCCACTGCAGTGTTTTTTGCTCAAAAAAGTGCGCAATGAAGCACTTTTTTTCTGAAATGAGCAAAAAATTTTGAGCTTGTGCGCACGCGTGCGCACTTTTTCTACCGACACGGAGAGAAAATTACTAAACATTAATTGCTCAAAGTGCTCAGAAAAATTGCTCCTGGCTCTCAATTTCATAAAAAATCTCCAATTTTTCCTGGGGGCTCCGCCCCCAGACCCTCCTTACTTGCCTACTACTGGTTTATTGCTAAGTTGCGACCTAACTTTCAGTAACTATCCTAGCATTAATATACAAGCACCCATGGCCTAACGTACGTGTGATTTTCTAACTTGTATATGCAACAAGCTTTGTATATTCAAGTTATGAAATAACTGATTGCTAAATTTTAATAGCTTGGCAGCGTTTGGAGAAGTTTACAAACATTACCAGAAGGTTACGTGACTGCTAGGTTTATGTATGTATGTTCTTGTCGGTGTTTTTCTACCCACCGACCGTTCAAAAAGCATTTAAAAATAGAGATGCTCTGGGCTGAGTCCTGAAAATTACTGAGTCAGATGTCGGAATCATTTTCGGAAAACTGCATAATTTTCGATGAAATTGAAAACTAGCGTGTATTTTTGTTTGTATAAAAAGCAGTGATGATTCTTAGCTTGCAAACAACTTAAAAATTGTCAAAAGCCTTCATCATTTTGCTAAATTTACAGAATAAAAATTTACTTTTAAATCAATAAAACTTGAAACAAATATACTTTTATATCAATAAAACTTGAAGATTATCATACGTACTTAAATGGTTGCTATTTTTAAAAGTATTTTGGTTCTGCACCCCATGCCCATCGTGCCATCGTTGCAAAGTTAGGTGAGTTTGCAAATTTATTTAGCCATTATATATATAAGTTCTATCATCTTATAATCAGCAGCTCTGAACATTGTAGAAAGGTCATGCAATTACTAATAAATGCAAAACAGACATTTTATGCTAAATTTTAGCATTTTTCCTGCTATGCGCACTTTTTTAGCAAATTGCGCAAAAAAATTTGGGGCAGTGCGCAGAAGAGCGCAAAAGTGTCCGAGCAAAAAAAACACTGCCCCACTGACCCTTCAAACGGCAAACTGGAACCAGCCCAACAGAACAGGTACGTCGGACGGCAAAACGGATAAAGGGAATGAGCTGGGCGCACCAAAAAACACCTACAGACAAAGTTTTGAGAGACAAGGTAAAGCCTTCTATGGACCTCCAGGAAGCAGTTTCCGACTTGACCCTCCCGACGGCAAAGTAGAACCAGCCCAGCAATATAGGCACGTCGGGCGGCAAAACGGATACCGGGCATGAGCTGAGCACACCAGCAAACCTCTATAGACAAAGTTTTGAGAGGCCAGGTAGAGCCTGCTATGGACTCCAGGAAGCGGTTTCCGACTTGACCCTCCCGACGGCACGGCAAAGTAGAACCAGCCCAGCAAGATGGGTGGGTCTGATGGTAAAACTGATCGTAGGAATCGATTCTCCGTGCCAGAAAACTATTGTGTGGAAGATTTGGGCTTTCAAAGTTGAATTGATAGCGAGACATTTCGATTTTTCATTTTTCGAATTTTCGCCAATTTTGAAGAGCCACTGTGGTCGCTAGGGAAATGATAGAGAAACTCAACCGAGACCGGCTGATTTTTGATTTAGGTGCTGGACTGTTCAGGCGGCCGGCCCAAAGGAAGTCGGTCTAAATGGCCATTTTCGGAAAAATTTCTAAGTCCCAACTTTACAGAAGATATATAGTCAATATATGTATATAGGTCAAAATTATCGGGGTCGCTGAACACGATGAGCATAGTCGCTGCTACTATCGTGCTGTACTGTTATGCAGCAACCATAGCACGCTGTCTGTAGACTTACTGTAAACGGTTAAACATATGAAACTTGATGATAATTGTGTCTGTCGTTAGGGGGATCGGTTGCTACTTGCTATGTTAGTTGGTGCACTCTGCTGCTTCCACCGCTGGCTTATCCCTAGTGGGGGGGCCGCCCCACATTCGGCGACCTCCCCCCCAGTGTTTTTTGCTCAAAAACGCGTGTAATTACACACTTTCTTCTGGAAAATAGAAAAAAATTTTGGCGACTGTGTAACGTTACACCAAAATTTTGGACAAATTTTGCCAAACGGTCGGAACTTTTTCCAATGCGCATTCAATTGTTTCCATAGATTTAGCGTTTCTGGGGGGATTCACCCCCCAGACCCCCTTTTGCACCTTGTCTTACATTTAATTTTTGGTATCATTGAATGGTTAGCCACATATTATATTTGTTACAGTTATATTTGTTCGTTCATAATACCAAAAACGCGTATATACACACCAAAAATTTATGGTTTTTGAAGCAAAATTTAACTGGTACCTTGCAAAGTTTTGTGCTACAGGAGGCCTTTCCAAAAACGTTTGCTCCTTCGCGCACTGGTGTTTCATTCGTTCTATCAAGTCAAATCCAATAAATGCAGACCATCGTATCGTGCTCAATTTTTTAATTTTGTCGGGCTGGTTTGGTGAAACTTCTCCAAATTTTGCTGTAAATAAGATTTTTAAATTTTACTTATATATATATATACAAGAATAAAAATGCTCCGGTGGAGCATGAAAAATGCAATATGGGTGACATTAGGTTGTAAATGGACAGAGGACTAGGTTTTAAAACGTTAATATGGGAGGGGCAGGTTGTAAATGCCAGGAGGACTAGGTTAAAAGCGCACTAATATGGACCAGCTTAGCTGAACAACCCATATTCGCGAAAACTGTCCAGAGTTTCTATCGGCTGCTGCTTGCTGTTGATATTGGCAGTTCTTCAGAAAATTGTTGTCAGCATGGCCTGCAAGTATATATATGTGTCGTGCTCCTTATTATACAACTTAATAATACACGTACATAATGTCCAAGGCCGCACCCAGGGGGGGGGGGGGGTTCAAGGGGTCTAGACCCCCCCCTTTTGGGATGGCAAAATGGAAAATTTTTGCTATTTTTAGGGCAAAAACAGCTGTTTTTAAAAAATTTTCGCGAAGGCGCGATAATTTATATACTTTTTGCAAGAAATAAACGTCCAATGTACTGTTTTTGGGCAAAAATGCAAAAATTTTTCAACGGGCTCCGCGCCGCCCCCCAGACCCCCCTAGCATATTACCTTGGACCCCCCCCCTTTTCAAAATCCTGGGTGCGGGCCTGATAATGTCAACTGCTTTTCGCATCAACTTAATACAAGAACTGCATTGTTTATTTGGAATAAGCTTTAATATTTCAAAATCGTCCCGCTTGCTTTGAAAGCTGAAGAATGCAGATCTTACTCGTATGTCATGTAGAGTGGAGCATGAGTGACCGCGAATATGGGTTGTTCAGCGAAGCTGGTCCATATTAGTGCGCTTTTAACCTAGTCCTCCTGGCATTTACAACCTGCCCCTCCCATATTAACGTTTTAAAACCTAGTCCTCTGTCCATTTACAACCTAATGTCACCCATATTGCATTTTTCATGCTCCACCGGAGCATTTTTATTCTTGTCCTATTTCTCAGTCCTTGTCCTAAGGTTCTCAGTAAAAAGCAAAAACGTTAAAGCTGTGTGAAAGAAACTTTAAAAATTCCGCCAACCATTAATTGTCAACCGAAAATACAGAACAAAGAAGCTTGAAAAGTTCCAAGTTCTTCCTTTTTCTCTATTTTGACAGAAATCCAACATCCAGTACCCATGGCTGCAATAGTTTTAGTTGCTGTATATAGCATATAGCACTCTACTGCAGCGCAACCAGATGCAAACTTTATATTCTACTGTCGGTGAAGGAAACTCATACAGCACGATTTGCAATGCTCTGCCGCACTTGTGCAAAATTTCGGACGATTGCAACTTACCTGTAACTAGTTATAGGCCGTGCTGTACTTCAGCAGCACTCTACTGCAGCGCAACGAGATGCAAACTTTACTGTCGGTGAAGGAAACTCATACGGCACGATTTGCAATGCTCTGCCGCACTTGTGTGCAAAATTTCGGACGATTGCAACTTACCTGTAGCTAGTTACAGGCCGTGCTGTACTTCAGCAGCACTCTACTGCAGAGCAATTAGGCGCAAACTTCACTGCCAAAAAAGGAGACTTGTATGGCATGATTTCCAATGCTATTATTCTGCACCTGCCTACATAATTTCAGATGATTGCAAGTTTTCTGTAGTTAGTTATAGGCCGTGCTGTACTTCTGCAGCACTCCACTGCAGCGCAACCACATAGTAACATCGTAATAAGTATAGGAAACATACGTATCTATAATAGTTTGTCATGTCCTAAACTATCTGTATGCCGAATTTCAAATACCAGTGACGAATGAATAACTTGTTATCGAAGGTTCTGTGTTTGGGGCAGCACATACAGCACGGTGGAAGCTAGAGAGTGCACCAACTAACATAGCTACAGTTCCCCCTTACTACAGACATAATTTTCACCAAGTTTCATATGTTTAGCCGTTTACAGTAAGTCCACAGACAGCGTGCTACGGTTGCTGCATAATAGTACAGCACTATAGCAGCACCGCACAGAGCTGCGACTATGCTCATCGTGTTCAGCGACCCCGATAACCCTTGTATGCGTCCCACTATATGGCCCAAAACAGCATATTTAGGCCTATTTTTGACTATTTCCTGTAGTGTTGGGACTTTTTTCCGAATTTTCCGAATTTTCCTTTTCCGAATTTTCCGAAAATGGCTATTTGGCCGGACCAACTTTGGGCCGGCCGCCAGAACGATCCTGGCCAGATATCAAAAATCGCCCTCGTTAGGACATATAAACCCTTCGGTAGATCCTTATGCAACAAACCACGTCTCTCTAGCGTCTTCCCTGAGTCCTGTAGCTTTGACAAAAAATTGGCCATTTTTGGCCATTTTAGCGCTAAGTCCACTTTTGGCCGGCCGTACAGATGGCTGGCCGGGCCGGCCAGCGAAAAAATATCAAAAAGGTTCACTTTCGGGATATATACGTTCAGAAAAACCAAACTTCACCTGTTGAAAATGCCCAGATCGTTCTAACACTGCGACAGAAAATTGCATTTTTCCAAGCGTGACTTACACGGAAAAAAAACAAACGGACCTAACTTGTCCGGAAGCGAAAATTTTCAAAGTTGAAAATTTTGACCAAAACTTTTTTGCGACTTGTAGTACTCGTCGTGTAGATTCCAACGATACCAAAATTGTCCAGTTCGGTTGAGTATTTAGCTGGCACGGAGCTCGAACGGGTCTCCAAGGGCCGCACTGAGCCTTTTACACCCATATTATAGGGGAGCGCTCTCGCGCTCCCCTATAATATACAAAGAAGCGGCCTCTGTATATAATATACGTCGGAATAATTTTGTTATATACCAATAAAATTATACGTATATATAGCATAGTAAGCAAACCGCGAGTAAATTGGGAATTTTTAGGTAGTTACGCACTTTTTACTGAAAAATAGCAAAAAATTTTGGAGAGGTGTGTAACGTTACACATAAGCCGTCGGCGAAAAAAAACACTGCTCCCCCCATTTGGGGACCTCCCCCATGAAAGGCCCCCCATATAAATCCCGACCTGGCCAGATATCGAAAATCGCCCTAGCCATTCCAAGGTACCCAACCCATAAATTCTTACGCAACAAGCCGCGTCTCTCTAGCTTGTTCCCTGAGCTCTGCAACTTTGACACAAAACAGGCTTTTTTGGCTAAAATAGCCGTGAGGCCACTTTTGGCCGGCCGCACAGGTGGCATGCCGGACCGGGCAGCAAACACATATAGCGCGGGGCACATGGGACCATATCGACATTCAGAAAATATAAACCTCTCCGGCTGAAACTGTCCACATCTTTCAAACACCTCTGCACAAAATTGCATTTTTCCAAGAGTGACTTACACAGAAAAATAAACCAACTATGTTAGTTGGTGCACTCTGCTGCTTCCACTGCTGGCTTATCCCTAGTGGGGGAGGGGTGTGAGGCGCCCCCATTCGGCGACCTCCCCCCCCATTCGAGGAGCCTTCCATGAAAAGCCCCCCATAAATCCCGACTTCCCCCCCAGTAACCCCAAAATTGCTAAATTTTACCATTTTTACCCTAAATTTTCAAAACATTTTCCGGCTTCGCCGGATTTTTGACTAAATTTCGCTATTTTAGCTTAAAAACACCTACAATTAGTCATTTTTTAGCGATTTCTAGCAGTTAGTACCCAAAAAACCCACAAACATTAGAAAAAATTTCTAAAAATATGCCCCCCCCCAATTTTGGGTGAGCCCCCCCCCCATAAAAATTGCCAAGGGATAAGCCAGGTTAGCCCCCAACAATTTTCTGGGGGGTGGTGGAAAAATGGCTGGGGGGTAAGCCCCCCCCCCAAATTACACCTATGGATCCGATCCAAAGGAGGCAACCAGATGCAAATTTTAGAAACATTTTTGAACAAAAGACCACTTTTCGGCCAAATTTAGCTAACCTTTTGGGTCAAAAAATCGCTGGGGGGTTCGGGGGACGGGGAGGTGTAGCCGAAAGCTGGGGAGGGGAGGGCATAGGTGTCTTAGGGGGGGGCAGTAGCGGCGCCCGTATTTTTTGAAGGGGGGGGGGGGCCCGACCCAAAAATCCGGCTAACCTTTTTTGCGAAATCCAAAGTTTTTGCCCAATTTTGGCAAATTTTACCTGACAAATTCTCAAATTTTAGCAAAAATTTTTCGATTTTTAGCAAAAATTTGCTGTTTTAAAAAATTTCTTAAAAACACTCAAATCATGCATACAAGTAACAAAACTGCTCCGCACAAAAGGGGATGATATGTGTGTTGGGAATATGTCTATCCTTTAAATTCCGGTTGAGAAAGGCATAAATCCGACACCGCAGAAGTTGCTCAGCTCACTTAGGGCTTTCATTTGATACCAAATTTGACCACAAGCTGCGGCGCAAAAAAGTTGTGATTCTTAAATTCTTTAGAGGGTACTACTAGACCCCATAGCCCTTTAGGTTGGCCACCGCTGCAGATCACGTGAAAGCGGCGAACATTATGTACAATACAACCATCAAATAGGAGAAACCGGAAAAAAAACATCGCCACCATAACCGGTCCGGGGCGCAACTTTTTAACGGTAAGTGATACGGGGCTGAAACTTCACAGACATACTAAACTCGATGTGCTCTACAATTTGCGCATGAAATCTGCGCAGGATCTGCGCAGGATTTTGCGCAGCTTATTTACACTGTCTCCAGCCACTTTTCACACATATTATAGGGGTCGCGGCGACCCCTATGATATATACACAGCTGAAAAAATTTTCAAGAGGGGGTCCGACACCCCAAAGAAAGGGGCCCAAATCGCAAAGAGGGGGGGGGGCTCGGGGCCTCCGGGACCTCCCCTCTGGGGCCGCCACTGGGTGGGGCCCCCCACAAAAATGACAAATTTTGGCGACCCTCCCAGATTTTCAGATTCTTGCTACCCCCCCCCCCCAGATTTTTGGCCAAAAAGTGGCCAAAAATGGCATATATATAATCGAAAATTTAAGGGGGGGGTCCCCCCACCCTCCGTCGGAACCCCCCCCCCCTCCAGCTTTTTTGCCAGCCACACCTATGGGGGAGGGGATGTCAAAAATTCTGGGAGGAGAGGTCGTAAAGTTGGTCGGATATTTTGGGGGGATACACCCCCTGGGGTTTTTCTAGGCAAAAATAAATGGTCTGGGGAAGGCCCAAAAGTGGGGGGGAATAAAATTTGCTAAACTTGCTAAAAATACAGTAGAAATAGCCTGTGTTCTACATATACTGCTATAATAAAGCTTAAATGTGCTCAAAAATTAAATTTTAGCAAAGTGGGGGGGGGGGGGAAATAAAATGGGCTAAAATTGCTAAAAATACAGTAGAAATAGCCTGTGTTCTACATATACTGCTATAATTAAGCTTAAATGTGCTCAAAAATTAAGTTTTAGCACCAAAAGACGATTTTTGACCAAACATTTTAGCCAGAAAATTTTTTAAAATTTTGACCAAAAATCCTAAAAACTTGGCATGTTCTGGGCACCTTACGCAGCGTGAGTGGGGGGGAAGCCCAAAAAATGGGGAGGGGAAAACATAGGTGTACCGGGGGGGGGGTGCGGGGGAACCCCTCCCTTTGAAATGGAAAAGTGCCGACCCCACCCTCAAAATTTTGGAGGCAGACCCCACCCCCAAATGGCCAAATCCCAGACCCCACCCACAAAATATTGAAAATTTTGCCTCAAAATTAGTAAAAATTCGAAATTTTTGCAAAAAATCCAAGTTTTTTTGTAAAAATGAGCAAAAATGAAGAAATATTGTTGATTTTTAGTTGGAAATAACTTTTTTTAGTACAATTTGAGAATTTTTTCTAAATTTTTGACCAAAAAATTTTTACCCCCCCCCCCGAAATTCGATTTTTCCAGACCCCACCCCACCTCAAAACGGCTGACCCCACCCACCCTAATTTCGGCTACCCCCTCCCCCAGCATTTTGTCAAGGTACACCTATGGGGGAAAACGAGTGGGGAGGGGAAGGAGTCGAGTGGGAGGGGCCAAAAAGTGCAGTACATTAAACGTACTCAAAAGTTTATATGTCAATAGTTTTCGTATGCGAAAATAGGGCTTGAAAATTGACAAATTTGTACTAAAATATGCCTAAGTTAGCCCAGGGGCCCGTTGCATAAAAGTTATTACTAATAAATTATTAGTGATTACTTGATTAGTGTAGCAGTTTTATTGAAAACAACTAAAATTATAGACGAATTATAGGGATGCGTTATATGTCGTTTTGTAGCTTTTGAGATGCTCTAGCGAACCGAATATTCAAAATTGATGTGCAATCAAAATTCCGGCTGACAGAGGAGAAATCTTAAAAATTCACGTTTTCCTTTATAATATCGACCATTATGACTGAGTATGCGAAGACTATTGAAGATCTTCGTTATTTTTAAATCAGCTAGTACAGTACCTACAAAATAATGCCAAAACCTTCAAAGCACGTATCTTCAGGGGCGTATCCAGGGGGGTGGTCCAGGGGGTCCGGACCCACCCTTTTTCGGAAAAATTTTCAAATTTTTAGCGATTTTTTGCCCAAATTTAGCCTTTTTGTAGGAAAAATTCGGCTCCGACCCCCCCTTTTTCGGGTTGGACCCCCTCCTTTTTAAAATCCTGGATACACCCCTGCGTATCTTCTATCAATAGCTTTGCTCATTAATACTGCTACACTAATCAACTAATCACTAATAATTTATTAGTAATAACTTTTGTGCAACGGGCCCCAGATTGTGGTTTATAATTGAGTATATTACCTTTAAATTGTTACAAATAACCATCTTTAGTTGTTTATAGGTGATTTATAGTAATTTTTCGAATTTTTTTCAAAACTTTTCAGAAATTGCAAATAATGGTTTCAAAACTTTTGCATTTTTTACTTGGTTTGGACCCAATTTTAGGGGAGCGTTGGGTTTGAACTCGGCTTAGGGGGGAGAGCAGTTGAGGTCGGGTAGGGGAGAGAGGGGGTCTGGCCTCTCCGTGGGGGGTTCTCACAGGGGGTAAACTGTAGCCTGGTACACCTATGATGCCATTTGTCAAAAACTGATGGGAGGAACACAATCATAGGTGTGGCTGGGCAAAAATCTGGGGGGGTTCCCGACAGACAGTGGCGGATCCAGGGGGGGGGGCGGGAGCCCGGGCCCCCCCTTTGCAATTTGGGCCCCCTCCTTTGACATTCCGGGCCCCCCCTTAGAAAATTTTTTCCGCTGTTTATATGCATATTTTGAGTGAAAATTAAGCATAATTTTAATAAATTTCACAAATTTTTAAAAAATTTAGCCTGCGGCGCACATATACTTCTGTGCTACTTTATTATGTACGTAATTCTGGGACAGAACTTCTGTCTCTTCAAGTGTCTGCTATTTTGTTTCCTTTCCTGTTTTGTAAGTAATATAATTGTACTCAACGCCTTCAGTTTAGTTAATGACTGTATATATACCGGCTTATATACGGGCATTTACAGTTACAAATTCTATTTTGCTTTCATAACGTATAATACACAAGAACAAAAAGTGCTCCTTCGTCGCATGTAA
>JASAND010007519.1:0-15296 GCA_030248195.1 Trissonchulus latispiculum | reverse complement strand
TCCAATTGTATTACCGATCGAAGTTCTGGCATATGTTGGATCATATCTAGGAGTATCCACAAGTCCAATTCCGTCTGGGGTAATGACACTTTGTCGGGATATTTGTAGTTCAGAATTGAGTATTTGAATGGATGAATACAACTGGTCTAAGCTCGCCAAAAATACAACAAAAATAAGATAACACATTTCGAAACTTTATTTTAGCACCAAGCAGATTCCGAAAAACGACTGTTTGGGTTTAATCTTCCTGGATCAAATTTTTTGAGGTTTTGGTTGGCGTCTAAATATAGGTTTAGGGAAAATGCCAAACATTTAGGCGGAGAAATTTTGAAGGAATGAATTAAAGTACCAATTTTCAGTGCAAAATCTCCCATATCTCGCTTAGGATGTTGTGTATCATATAATACTACTAGGTCTGCAACTTTTATCTTGAAGTCAGCAATTTCCGCGATGTTGGCAAAGACAAATCGAACTACCTATAATTTTTGAGCCCAAATTCCAAAAAAAAAAAGGGGAGAAGCTATCACTTTTCTAGTTTCGTTGCTAGTAAAGATGATGTCAGCTAAATCGGACGAACAATTGGGTCTCGTGTCCAAGCAGTTCTTTGCCAGAGATTCATTGATGATTTATACACATTAATGGTCAATTCTCTGGACACTTGTTTTATATTTAGGGCGAAGTTCTGTTGCATCGTTCCCTAGCAAAAGTTTTATTGTACCGTGCATATTTTAGGCAGTTATGATTTCTCTTGATGTATTTTGCTAACTGCCGTATCAAAAAAGAAACTGTCAAGTGGTTCTTTGTCCTGAAGATTCGCTTTGATCTCCATTTTGTATTTTCTAAAACATTTCTGATTGTACCAGTTCACTGTTCAATATTTGCATGCATGCTCCCAATAGAAAAGATCATGATGTAAGTTTAGGTTGACGATGTTCCTTCTTGGCAGGATGATTTGTCTTAGATCTTGATAACAGCCCGTAAATTGCTGGGTCTATATGTTGGTATTGGCGTCACAAAACTGTATACAGAGGAACAGGGAGGTATTTTATTTGCTAACACATGCCAGTTTAGGCAAGATCTCTACCGTCATATCAAATCCGTATCATCGGAAAACTTTTAGGTAGAATGATAAATTAATGATAAGAAATTTTATCAATATTGCAGTCTCAACAAAATCAAACAGGCTGACAAATTTTTTGTTATGTAAACCCCATTTGCAGCTAGAAAACGACAAAAATCGAAAATAAGTCGGTAGGATTTCCGGTTTTTCGGCGCGTTTGCCAAAATGTACATGAGCTCGTCTCGCCGACTTGCAGGTTTCGTAACTTATCAATTAATCTGAAAATGTCGGTGAGAGCCAGTCGGCAGATCAATATTTAAGCCTTGCTGGTGGTATGTCTAAAATGATACGGTAGATTTCGCAGTGCAAAATTGTGAAAAGTTCGCAGTTTCCGACTCAAATATTATATGTATTTTTGTCCAAAACTAATACATGCATGTACCGTGTTTTGTCGGTTAAATATCAAATCACGTGATTCGTTAAACTGTCTACGCCTGCTGAAATTAGTGCAATTCAATGTAACGAGGAACACGAGTTCCTAAGCTAGCGCAAAAAAAAGTTTGAGGTTAGAGCTTCAACTATGGTTGTGTACATCAAGAGAAATTCAAAGGAATCACCACCTTAAAAGTAAAATCTAAACAAAGTACAAAAGCAGTTTATAAAATAAACAGATTCATCCCAGCTGAAAAATGTAATCTAAACTTTTCTCTACAACTACTATCGCTAATAATAATTCCCTAAGCCGTCGCGGTTGATTAAACTAGATGACATGGCATAAATAACCCTTTCCTAAAATAAACAGCAATATTAGTTACTTATTAAACAGAATTAAAACACAACAGCTCAACCCTAATAAATTTGGTTCGACCCACGAGGTCGCCTCGGAGCCTGCAATAGAAAGTAAAAACAATCAAAACTTAAGTAACAGAAAATGACCCAGCAGAAACGCAAAAAGGGCACACTTGAAAATTAAGGATACAGAGCTAGAGACGGCCGCACGCCAAGAAATTTTAAACGAGACTGACTGGTTTTTAAAGTGAATGCTGAGAGAGATGCCTAGTGAATTTTGATTGGTCGAAAGTGTTAACCTACAAAAGGGGAAACTTCTAGGCCTTTCTAGAAGATAGGCAGACAGTGCCACCTAGTCAGACAGACATCAGACAAATAGCCAAAATCAGACATCCAACAGACAAACAAAAACTAGTCCAACGTACATACCTAGAAGACACATACGCTACACTATTACAAACACACATATACATAAACATATACACTTAACTAAAAACCACCCTATAGGGGAAAGACGCAACGTCTCCCCATTACAGTGGGTATGTTTTTCTGACTACGCTGAATTTTCAAATATCTTGCTGTGGAAAGATTTCAGAAATTCGAAATTTTTCGATTTCTAAGGGGACCAAGGAAACCGGAACTTTTTGTCTCGATTTTTGTTGAAAAGATGTATAGTTTTGTCGTAGAGATCACGAATCTGAAGTCTGTTTTTCGATTCAAGCTCGTTCGCTCAGTATAAGCTTACATCTTAAGCTTAAAGCTTTAGCTTATACTGAGCGAACGGAAAGCTGAATCGAAAAACGGACTTCAGATTCGTGTTCTACGACCCTGAAAACCCCTATATACATCTTTTCAGCCAAATCGAAGACAAAAGTTTTCGGTTTCTCTTGGTCCCCCCTTAGAAATCGAAAAATTTCGAATTTCGCGAAATCGAAAAATTTTGCGATATTTGAACTCAGCGTGGTCGAAAACATACCCACACCAAATTTTAGCTCATTTGGTCAAGTTTTAAGGATTTTGAGTACTGGGGAGGGGGTAAACGAGACAAGACCCGATGAATCTGGACAAATTATACATCAAAATAACGCTACCATGGAATTAGAATTTAAATTTAGGCCTTTGAAATTTTTTAATTAATTTTTGAACGATTAAGATTTAAAAGGACTTGAGCATCAAATCAAATTTTAATAATTTAAAAAATAATTAAAAAATTTTACAGGCCTAAATTAAAATTCTAATTCCAGGGTACCGCAGTTTAACATTTTAGTGCTATTTTAATGTATAATTTGTCCAGATTCATCAACGTTTGTCGGAAGATTTTTTGGCGCACGCGAAGAATGACAACTTTTTAAATTTCCTATGTTTAACTCATGAAATCTCAACTTTGAGGTTAAATTACTCGACAACTGTAAGACTTACCACTTTATTTTAAAAACTCGTTAAAATATACCGTTTTGACAATAAAATATGTGAAAATCAGGGTGATCGGAGAAAGTAGAAAAATGGCCAAAAAATGGACTGTTAGCTGTTAGCAACACTACGTACCTTTTTAATTCTTACCATAAGTAGAAAACAGCTGACACTTCCTCCAACCGGAATACTATAACTGAGGTGAGGTGGCTGAAAAATGGTTATGTGATTATTTAAAATGTAATACCCAGGAACAAAGAATCACTGCATTTGAACAGTAGAGGTGCTTATGATACGCGCATGCTTAAGAATTGCAGTAAAACTAAAAAGGAAACAAGAAAAATAAAATTTTGACTTACGAAATTCTGACTAATGAAATTCTGACTAATGAAATTCTGACAAATGAAAGTTCAACTTATGTTATTTCAAAATTTTAAATCTGACTAATGAAATTCTAACCAACGAAATTCTGACTACTGAAATTCTGATTCTGACTGATGAAAGTAGACGGTACATTCGCGTATTGTGGTCGGAGCACCGTTACGCAATGCCAAGAAGAGGAGCCATCTAGTGGCTTACTCTTCTTCTATAATAATAATAAGAAATTATTATGGACCCTTGTTAATATGTTTTAAGTTTCTATCTTCAAATTTTTTAAAGTTACTCCGTCCTTGGAAAGTCCTCCGAAGATTGTGGTCATTCAAGAGGATGCTGACACCTGATGGTCACCTTCAAGAAAGCAATACATAAAATAGTCGTCATCCACCGTCCCAGTTTTAAGACAAAGATATCAGTTCAAAAGATATTTTTGCCATTGAGTATGTAATAGTGTAGCGTATGTGTATTCTAGGTATGTACGTTGGACTAGTTTTTGTTTGTCTGTTGGATGTCTGATTTTAGCTGTTTGTCTGATGTCTGTCTGACTAGGTGGCACTGTCTGCCTATCTTCTAGAAAGGCCTAGAAGTTTCCCCTTTTATGTTAACACTTTCGACCAATCAAAATTCACTAGGCATCTCTCTCAGCATTCACTTTAAAAACCAGTCAGTCTCGTTTAAAATTTCTTAGCGTGCGGCCGTCTCTAGCTCTGTGGCCTTAATTTTCAAGTGTGCCCTTTTTGCCTTTCAGCTGGGACCTTTTCGGTAACGTAAGTATTGATTGTTTTTACTTTCTATTGCAGGCTCCGAGGCGACCTCGTGGGTCGAACCAAATTTATTAGGGTTGAGCTGTTGTGTTTTAATTCTGTTTAATAAGTAACTAATATTGCTGTTTATTTTAGGAAAGGGTTATTTATGCCATGTCATCTAGTTTAATCAGCCGCGACGGCTTAGGGAATTATTATTAGCGATAGTAGTTGTAGAAGGGTTTAGATTATTTTTCGGGTTGAATCTGTGTATATAAACTGCTTTGTACTGTGTTTAGATTTTACTTAAGGTGGTGATTCCTTTTGGGCACATATTGTTATTTGGCGGCGTAAATCAAGATGAAATTTAATGAAACTTTCCGAAATAAGCTCATTTAGCGTTCTAACACCCTCCGCGCAATCCTGATTCAAAAATTCGAGATTTCCGGTCAGAGTGGTTCTTCCCAATTTTTGAACGTTTGGCAGCGGCTATACAGCTATGACTATATTCTTTCGAAAGATCTCATTGAGCTTCACATTTTTGCTGTTTAAAGCATGTTTCTAGCTTTTCTATACCGTGAGATATAGCCGATATTCTTGTTTCCGTGTCGAAAACTTGTCATTTTTGCAGAAATCAAATAATCCAACATTTCTTGAACTACGCAAGCCGTAAAATCAAACTAAGGGCGTCGATTTGAAGGTCTCACAGGGACAAATTATCCGATGCATGATCGCCTTCCAACTGCTATCCTGTAGGCTGCTATCATAAAAAATGTAGTTTTTGCAAAAACACGACCAATTTTTTTCCAAAGATTGTGGAGCATTCACCATGCAAGCTGGAGGGCTGCTACTGAACAAATGTGTTCTGCACAAATATACCCAGGGACGATTTTTTAGTTGCCCCGATTACTGCTTTCTAGCTAAAGTAATCGCTTGACAAATTTGGAAAAAGTAAGCAAAATACAGGTTATGCACACATTTCAGCTTATTTCTCTATAACGAAAAGCGATTTCACAATAAATAAAAAATCGTCCCCAGCTATTTGATGGAGGTATCGAATGATATAACCGATGTCTCGCGAAAAAATTTATTTGAGTCTGCAAAAATTCTGGAAAATTATACTTCTTCTAAAATGTGTTAAAAATATTTTAGAAAAGCAACATTAGTTTGGTGGCATGCATTAAAAAGAGAAAATGTCAAGCTACATTTTGATATAAAAAATGGCTTCTTAACTCCAAGTAATGAATGAGTAATAATGCTGCAAACTTTATGTGACCAAAGGGAATCACCACCTTAAGGTGCTGGTTTCCTTTCGGGTATTTTAGGCCATAACTTTTTAACCATAAGTTGAAACAACCTCAAACTTTTTTGCACTTGTAGAACTCGTGTTCCTCATTACATTGGAGCCCACTTTAATTTCAGCAGACGTAGACAGTTTTAGCAGATCACGTGATTTGATGTTTAACCGACAAAACTGGTACATGCGCTCTTAGTTTTGGACAAAATATATATAATATTTGAGTCGAACTGTAATTTTCACAATTTTACACATCTAGCCATCCTTTGGAACATATTTCTAGCAAACTAAGCTGTGGTCACCATTTTGAACTCTCTGTTTGTCAGATTAATTGATAAGTTACGAAACCTGCAAAGTCGGTTGACTCATGTACACATTTTTTGGCTAAACAGCGCTAACAGAAACCAAAGCTTGCTGAAATTCTCGCAGATTCTATAGTTCTGAAGAAATATATGGAGCACGTTGATCTAAAGAATGCAGCGGTACCCATTTTATGCTGAAATATTGTGCTAGAAACAAACAACTACTTACTTCTGGCCAAATTACGAGGTCAAACTGAAATCCTAAATATTTCCTTATTTTCGATTACAATCGTTTCTAATGCAAATGGGGTTTACATAACAAAAGAACTATTGTCAGCCTATTTGATTTGTTGAGACTGCAATATTGATAAAATTTCTTATCATTAATTTATCATTCTACTAAAAAGTTTTCCGATGATACCGGATTGTGCTGTTGGTAGGATATTTGCCTAAACTGGCATGTGTTAGCAAATAAAATACCTCCCTGTTCCTCTGTATACAGTTTTTTGTGGCCGCTATGCTGCGCCGGTTAACAATTTACGGGCTGTTGCTTCGATCAAAGATCTAAGACCAGAAAGTCATCCTTGCTGTAAAAGGTTTGCATCAACCTAAACTTATCTATGATCTTTTCCTATTGGGAGCATAAATACAAATATTGAACAGTGAACTATTTTAATCAGAAGCAACACAGAAAATACAAAATGGAATCAAAGCAGTCTTCAGGACAAATTATGACAGTTTCTTTTTGATACAGCAGTTAGCAAATACATCAAGAGAAATCATAACTGCCTAAAATATGCACAGTACAATAAAACTTTGCTAAATTGCACAATGCAACAGAACTTCGCTAAATATACCACAAGTGTCCAAAGAATTGACCATTAATGTGTATAAATCATCAATGAATCTCTGTAGGGCTGCTTGGACACGAGATTAATTGTTCGTCCGATTTAGCTGACATCATCTTTACTAGCAACGAAACTAGAAAAGTGATAGCTTCTCCACACAGAGTAGGCTCAAAATTATAGGTAGTTCGATTTGTCTTTGCTATCCTTGATAGCTGACTTCAACATTAAAGTTACACAACCTAGTAGTATTATATGATACACAACATCCTAAGCGAGATATGGAAGACACTGAAAATTGGTATAATTCATTCCTTCAAAATTTCTCCGCACAAATGTTTGGCATTTTCCCTCGCTTATAGCTAGACGCCTACAAGCCTCAAAAGATTTGATCCAGAAAGATTAAACCCAAACAGTCGTTTTTCGGAATCTGCTTGGTGCTAAAATAAAGTTTCGAAATGTGTTATCTTATTTTTGTTGTATTTTTGGCGAGCTTAGACCAGTTGTATTCATCCATTCAAATACTCAATTCTGAACTACAAATATCCCGACAAAGTGTCATTACCCCAGACGGAATTGGACTTGTGGACACTCCTAGATATGATCCAACATATGCCAGAACTTCGATCGGTAATACAATTGGAGCATGAATACCGTTATCCTACAAATCAAATCAAACTCATTTCAGCATTAGCTGATCGAACTACCTAATGGCCAACTATCGAAAAGTAGCACTGGTCTCTGAGTTCACTATAGATTAGGTAACGTAGCCAAGCAAAAATGTACTATTTTGGAATAGTCAAGGTAAATTAGCCTGCAATTACTGAAGCAACACTGATAAATGTAAGCCATAGAAAAGGTTCTATGTAAGGGAAAATGTAAGGGAAAATAACAATTCTGAATGAACCTTTTTAATCCATCCTCCAGGCAGGAGTATACAGTGAATCTGGCTTTAGAGCCTGTCTTTCCAAGAAAGTACTTTTCATACATATAGTCAAGGAATGTTGCAATTGCAGATTCCTCAAATCTAAAAATGCGAACGTTTCACAAGGCGGATGCTCAAGAAAGCATAACACTCACTCTACTAGCAATTGAATGCTTTGGACACCGAAGAAAACTAAGGGTATTTAGCAAAGATATAATGCAGCGGGAATGACTTACGCGAGAGCCAGTAGTGCCTCCTTTAGCTCCTTCTCCTCTGCAGTAATTTTTCGAATCGAGCTCATTTTGACGGCGACAACCTATGAATACATGAAATTGCATGTGATACTGAGTCTAACACAAGACGACTCTACCTAGGCAAAACCTTTTTGAATTCCACGGTACGAGTAGAACCAAGAGTACATAATACATAAGAGTATGACAGCAGCATACTCTATGTATTATAAGGCTGCTACATCCTCTGCACGCTATCGGGTTACGCCCCCCCCCCATAAATCCACCGCCTTGACACCGCACCTGCACATGTATGGGGTCCAACGCTACGCTAGTATGCTTACACACGAGTGCACAAAATATACAAACACGAGCGCGATCCCCCGTACATGTATAGGGAAGACTGATTTGTGGGGGGGGCGTCACCCGATAGCGTGCAGAGGATGTAGCAGCCTTATAATACATAGAGTATGCCTGCTGTCATACTCTTATGTATTAAGTACTCTTGGCAGAATTAAGTATATTTCAAAATATATCAAAAAGTAATATCAACTACTTCTAACTTCTTTATCCTAAACGCAGTACTGGAAAGAATTGGCATTGTACTTATCGTACACAATTGATCTATGAAGAACCACTCTAATACATGTATAAAATGCAGCCTTCATAATTTTCTTTTCCCAAACCCGTGTATTGTTCAGGGGTTTCTTTCAGAAACCGGAAGAGGTGAGGGTGAGAGTGATACCTACTAACTCCAGAAGTGACGTTCTGGTGACTACTGGCGAAGAACCCTCATTCAGAACTGGGGTGCTGGCCGCCACTTCCAGTGAAAGGTAACCTGAGGCAGTTTCCATAATGGCCTCACAATTGCCCATCAGCAGCATTTTGCCAGTGCCAGTGTTTGGAGTGGGTTATCTTTATACATCCATACGTAGTATGGCATGGTAACCTATCCATTGCTCATGACGTTATAAAAAACTAATTAGAAGAAGTGGAAAATGTTTATTAAAATTAACAAGAAATTAATACTGAACACTAAAAACGAACCAACCAAATACAATAAAAAACGGGCATAATTCAGAAACAAAAAAACAAACAAACAAACAAACAAACAAACAAACAAACAACACAAAAACGCTGAGCAAAAAAGCTCTAGAAACAAGAAACAAGAAATACAAACTTTGCAAAAATTAAAACTGAATACACGAAATAAAACCACAAGTACAGCAAGTTAATCGTTTTCAACAAAGAAGATTATCGGCCAGAACGTCGTTTTCGCTGGTGAGAGTGGGAAGCAGCCGGAGCATTTCGTCGATCGGCTGAGATGGGATGACGGTGGCTCCGACCGTTATTATCAGAAAGGGGAGACCGGCCCTGATTCAGGTGCCGTTCGACACCGTGGCGGCGCCGATCAATCTTCTCTCGAAGATCTCGAAAGTCAGCTTTACGGGGTAGATTAAGTTGCTTTCCGTTAGCTGGTTGGGCGAAACTGGGCAGTTTTCCGCTAGCAGGGCGGGCCATAACGGGCAACGTTCCGCTGGCTGGATACGGCGGGCAGGCTTGACTTGGAGGAATAGACTGATTTCCTGAAATATATACAGTTAACAAGTAATGTCAAGACTCTTCCTGATACCATCAATCAGCTAAATATTGCGGTAGCTTTCGAAAATGTATCCGTGAAAACGTTTTGCAACACTTCTGTACCTGTCAAAAAAGTGACCGAGGCAGAAAAGTAAAGCGGGAGACCAAAACGTGGAAATGTAACCCGCCCATCCACATAAATAGCAAAGAACAACGAGTGGTCAAATGCTTAATGTAAGTAATTAACCACGTGCCAGCAGCTCTAACAAGCCAGACTGTCGACTAAACGATTTGATTAGTTTGTATTAATTCGGTAATAATTAAGTCGCATTTATGATTAATGTTCGAAAATCATTGTACTAGAAAATCACTCTGATCCATACTTCTCTAAGGTTAGATGCATTGCTTTTTAGCCAGGAGAGCTGTAATATTTCGGGTGGGTAAATTCTTGGTCGGTGGAAAAGTTAACAGCTTACGTAGGGAACAAAGCAAATCATCTAATCTTGGAGTCGAAAAAACATATTTTGAAATAATTACTGTTGCATAATTCTTTCGATATTAGAAATAAAAGTGATGCTAAATTAGATAAGTCCAGTTTACACTGTCAAAGGCAAATATATAAACGTATCCAAAAACTGCATACCGTGATATTGAGCTTTGTGGAGGACGAGTGAAGCAGTATCGGCAAATCTTTGACCACACTGATAGCACTTCTGCAAAACAAAAACAATATAATTATATATATACGTATATATACACATTCCCCCTCCCCTAAACATACCCGAAATATCCCCTCTCTGGGTATCTGCTTTAAAATTATTTGTTTACCAAAATTATCCATGCAATAATATGACAGGTAAATCTGGTAACGTGGCTCTAAAACCAGTTGAAAGGCCGTATAATGGCTTCAAACCGACTGTTACGGGCATTTTTTTAGGCTTTTGGAAGTGGGTGAGGGGGCGGAAGTGGCACTTTAGGGTTTTGGAAGTGGGGGAGGGTGACTTCGCCCTTCGCTTCGGCTTCGCCCCCCCCTCTAGGGAGGGGCAAATGGGGGGGGGGGGTTTCCGAAAAGTGGGGGGGGGGGGGCGAGAAAAAGGTAAAAACATACCGAAATTTTTAGCGAAAAATCACTGTTTTTAAGCTCAAAATGAGCTTATAAGTCCATAAATTAGCTAAAAATTGAGAAAATTGTTGAAAATGTGATCTCAAAAACCTAATTATTTGACACTTTTGGGCGACCCCCCAAAAAGTGGGTGGGGGCTTGCCGAAAAGTGGGGGCGGACGAAAGTGGGGGGGGGGGCTCCGAAAAATGGAGGGGGAATCGAAAAGTGGGGGGTCCCCACTAAAAAATGCCAGAGTTATGCCTGTAATAGGAAGGGCTGAATATTGGAAGTGCTTGCAATTCAGGTAAATTATAGTGCTCTACCATCGCTATGGCTATATACTACACCCGGATTTGCAACAAAGGCAAGAAAAACTATATCGAGACCGGTAGAGTATTAACCAGCAACTATTAAAATAAGGCACAAGTACCTTCGAAGTATGGCGTTTTTCCTGGACGCCACCAAAACGAATCATGGACCCTTCATGAATCTGCAGCCAATGATTGCCCAACTTAACCTAAATTAAACAAAATCAAATATAAACTGGATGTATACACATATCAACTGGCACTGGGATATTATTTACAAAGCAGGTATTATTTACAAAGTATTATTATCCACTGGTAGTATTATGTTACAAAGCAGAACATACGAACAGAGACCGTGACAGGGCAAGACCGTGAAAGGCCCCCACTGTCATAATTATTCCTTTCATTTCAAAGCACGAAAATACATAAATTTTAGAGCGATGTGTCCAAATATAAACCGAAAAGATACCGCGAGTGAGAAACCATTTACAGGATATAAACTAAAGGGGAAATAATTTGTTGGGGAATCACCGTTTTGGATAGTTTAGTTAGCGTAGAAAACAGGATAAAATTGGTCATGCGAGAAATAAAACTTTCTTTATGACCAACATGTGCAGGAGGCGAAGTTTGCTTGGGTGGGCGGGCACGGGAAAGCATAACGTGTTGGCTGCTTTTCACCAAAATTGTGGAGAAAGAGTGAGATTCCTCTGGTAAAGTTGAACCCAGATGCACGGGGAGCAAAGCGCTTTGATTACGCATATATATGCTCAATACACCAACTATTGTAGGAAGGCTAAGAGATAAAGAAATCAAACTCACATTATGAAACCGGGAATGGCACTTATGCTTTTTCGGATTCATGCTCTACTAGTTATAAACTGCACCCTGGAAATAAAACAAACACATGTAGGTTAATATATATATAACCAAATATATAAGAGTGTGACACCTCGTAGGCTTTCTGTGGTCAGCTTCAGGCACATGCTCTGTTTAGTAACAACTGACACCCAGAAGTTTATTTAAAAATAACTTGAGACGGAGCGAGTGGGGTGGGGATGGGGGGTGGGACCAAAAGGGGGGAAGGGTGGTAAAACTGCAAAGCACAGCGTCTAATTTGTGTCTGCTCCTGCCTTTCGACAGCGGGCAAATTTGTTTCAAAAATACACATTTCTGGGGGCCAGTCGTCAGCGGCAGTCGACTGACTCAACGGGTAGAGCATGTACTGTGAGCTGATAATAAAGAGCGTGCCTGCTGTCACACTTTTACCATTATGTACGTACTCTTGGTAAAACTAAGTTATTAGTGGGTTTGTCAATACGTAGGTAATATATATATATATATATATATATATATATATATATATATATATATATATATATATATATATATATATACTGGGCTTATTCTAGTGGGGGGGTGGGGGCCCCCCCGTAAACACCCTCCCCCCCCCCCCCCCAAAAAAGTGGGCGCCCCTTTTGGTACCAAATTTTGCCCTGAAAAAATCGCTGAGAAGGCCAAATTTTCAAAAATTTTCCGGCTTCGCCGGAGATTTTTACTCAATTTTTGCCCTTTTCAACACTAAATCTGCTTATTTTTGCTATAAAAATCAACTTTTATAGTATATGCCAGAAAAATAGCGCTATTTTTAGCATATTTTTCGAAAACTTTTCGCCCCCCCCCCAAAAATTCCTTGCCCCTCGGACCTTTGGGCCCCCCCAAGAAAAAATCCCTAGAATAAGCCCAGATATACACCTATAAAAGTAATTATAAACTTTTCCAAAAAGGCTAACTTTGCATAATTTGCTTAGCTTAATTTGCAAGGTTGTATTCTACAAAAAATTGCAACTTACAAATGCAATATTTTGAAAGCAAGGCAAGGCTTATATTGCATTTGCAAGGCCTGGCATTCACAAGTTTGACAACAAATGTCAATTAGTTTTAGACAACGAATGTCTAATAGCGACTAGACAACGCATGTCTAAAAACGAATAGACAACAAATGTCTTTCGGACCAGACAACAAATGTCTCAATATACAATTGGTAAAATTTAAAAAAGTTAGATTGTGACGATGGCTGAAGAAGGTTCGTCGTCAGCGTTCCCTCCTCCGGTGTACAGCAGACCTCCCTCACCCTTCACACACTTCCGATTTTTTCGTCGTCTATCAAGCTTTTGTCTATATCTCTTCGTCTTGAAATAAGTGGTCTGCTGCTTTTTGGATATAGTCAGACGATCTTTATCATACTGCTGGAATCTGTCACGGATGCAGTCATCTGTGCTGATACCAAGATCGTGAAAGACACTTATTATTCCCCAATATCCATGATTAAATTTGATTACTGCAAGGTTGAATCCAATCTTGAACTGATGCTCTCCCTGACGGTATTCTTTGTTGACAAATTTATACAAGGTACTGTGGAAGGATTCGTTGGACTGTGTACATTCAGCTCCAATGACCCTCTCAAATTTAGGGCTGCCAAAGACTTCTTTGTGGTACCAACTTCTCAGGGCCGAAATAACCTCTCGATCACAGGCAAACGATGCTACGTAATCGTGGCATCCTCTTTTATAGCGGCAGAAACTGTTGTCTCCGTCCGGACATAGTTCATGTCTACCATCCTTGACTTTGTGTGAAAGCAGCATTTCAATTTTCTGCTGACATTCCTGACTGGAAGAGCTTGATACGATGAAATTATAGATGTGCCCTCCTAAGTCATCATTCAAGGCGTCAGTTATTTTTCCTTTACCACGTAGTTTGTGGGATTGGGCAAAAGTTAAAATCGCCTTCTTATGATTCTTTACAAAGTGACCAGGGTCATCTGCTTTCACCAAGTCAGCATTAGGATGAACCTCTTTGAACTTTGTCATACATCGGGCGTCGCCATCCATTATCACCTTGGATACTTCTAGCTTCCGCGTGGAAGGAAGATTTTCAATGCTGGGAATAAACATGTCAACTTCCATCGATCCACTGGATCCTTCATAAACGGAACAATCATGTTCGCTTGGTCTTCTACCTGAAACTCGTGCTGCATCGCACAGCTCACACCTTTTGGTGCGGTAATCCTTTTGCACAATCATTCCAGTTCCCGAGTCAATCACAGTCGAAATTCCGGACGTTGAAATGTTATTGCGATGTCCCCAGGATGCATCAAATGAAGCTGTGATCGGAAGAATATGTTCACGAGGGACATGTGCAAGGTCATGTGCGGCATCAGCAGCAGTATTCATTGACAACTCACACACAGACTCCGAGCTATGAGCCACCACCTTCTCGATCTTCACAAAGGATCGTTTATTGCTTGGAGGGGGCAGCTTCATGCAGGCAAACAAACGTTCCAATCTTGTCCTTCCAATGCCTGCAGTTGCACAACCTAAGACGGACTGAACGTCGACGTCACAGAATCGAGTCATATTCGCTGATGTACTCCCTCTGATTATATTAGTGAAATTACAAGCAGTACAAACAATCGTAACTATTACTTTCATTCCAGGGCGACCAATGCGCTGATCTTCCAGCTTCAGTGACTCTTTCTTGCACACAGAACAAACAATACATCTACTTCGAAGAACTTGTTCCCAAAAATAAGAAAGGTTGATTATTCGGTTACCTTCTACATTGCAATACTGATCAAAAGACTTAGTGGGCTGGTACCTTGACCGACTGAGCTGAAGTACTACTTCATCAAACTTGTTCCTGAGCTTTCTTTCGCTGGCTGAAAGGGTTGATTCAGGGGTATCGATGTCTTCGTCCGACTGAACCATTAGATTTTCACTGACCAAATCATTTACAGACTCGGTTTCTGACAGCTCGGATCCTGGCTCATCATCCGAACCATTTTCGGAATCGCTGCTTACGTAAGCAGGGCATCTGTCAAAAACACATTTCCGGAAGTGGGACGCATCAAATACTGGCGGGGCAGTTCTAGAACGCTTAGGCAAATCTCTGCTCGCAACAGCAACATTGCATGGCTGGAGTAAACCTTGCGGCTCTTCAGATCCAATAGCCATAGAAACCTCTTTTTCGCTTATTTCGTCCAGGAATTTTCGAATACAGCAATTCTCGCCACATGGTGGTCTTGCATCATGCTCAATAAGCCCTTCCAACAGCTTTAGAGCAGTAACCTGTTTCAAGATACTTTCAACGGATCTGCGCGTTCTTGACAACTGAAAACTATGATCACGCTTCCGTGCGTGACGACGAGCATTTCGCGAATTTCCCATGTTGCAAGTAGTATATATACGGGTAGCGTCTGCCAAAACTTTGTAACCTTAAAATTCTTGAATAAGCCAACCGAGTCAATTTTGGTGAGAAAAGGGTTTCTG
>JASAND010007518.1:0-58544 GCA_030248195.1 Trissonchulus latispiculum | reverse complement strand
AAGAATTTCAGGATTTCAGGAATTTCAGAATGGGATGAGATCTGATCTGAATTCTGTAGTAGTACACAAGGGGATAATAATAAACCGATCATAAAATCGTAATGTAAAAGAAACGAAAGGAAATCAGATGTCAATAAAAGGAATAAAGCTTAAAGCTTCAATCTGATCGCATTTGATGATCGTACCGCAGAATACAGCAGCGGATGAAACAAATAGGACGCAGGAAGGCTAAGTCCAAGGCTAAATGAAATGGTTAAAGTCAGGAGTAAAAGGAATCACAGAAATCAACTGTATGAGATCATAGGAGAAAAGTTAAAGCCGGAAGGGTAGTGTTCAAGGTTAAATGGAACGGTTAAAATCAGGAATAAAAGGAATGGCAGAAATCAATCAAGTGTATCAGATCGAAGGAGTAAAGTTAAAGCAACACATCCGGAGAAATATAGGTTACTTTAGCCACCATTCGCTATCGGCAAAGCTGGAAAACAGCAGCAATCGAAGCGACGTATTGCCAGACAAGCGAAGTGAAATCGAAGCATGCGGTGGGAACCAGGATACTCGACGCACAGCGCAGAATTAGGAAAAGAAATTAACATGATAAATATAATATAAGTTCTATATATACAGTCTAAACAAGAAAACAGGTGTAATTCAAACATTGCACGAGATACATTATACATTATCCGCTTATGGTCCCCCCACTTTCCGGCAAGTCCCCAACCACTTTTTAGGAGGTCGCCCAAAACCGTCAGAAAAATAATTTTTTTAGGTCGAATTTAAAAACATTTTCTCAAATTTTCATTTACGTAATTAACTGAGCTATAAGTTCTTTTTAAGCATAAAAACTTTCAAATAAATGCAAGGATCTCTGTGGGATTGAGTGTGCTGTATCAGGAAGTCGTCCAACTTCCCATGCTTTGCTGGGACAGGAACAGGAATCGTCCCCATACAGGCCCAAACCACAACCCAACCACCACCGCTGAATTTAATTTTGAAGGTTACCCTCTACTTCAAAAAAATGTTTGTCTCATCAAGGGCTTTCATTTCATACCAAACTTGGCCACTTTTGGAAAAATCGATTTTAGGCCATTTTGGACCGGTCCGGACCCTGGTCAGGGCGCCACAGGCCGCTGGATCCACTTTGGAGGGGTCCTCCAATGACAAAAAATGTTCGTCTCACCAAGGGCTTTCATTTGATACCAAACTTAGCCACTTTTGGAAAATTCGATTTTTGGGCATTTTGGACCGGTCCGGAGCCTGGTCAGGGCGCCACAGGCCGCTGGATCCACTTTGGAGGGGTCCTCCAATGACAAAAAATGTTCGTCTCACCAAGGGCTTTCATTTGATACCAGACTTGGCCACTTTTGGAAAAATCGATTTTTGGTCATTTTGGACCGGTCCGGACCCTGGTCAGGGCGCCAGAGGCCGCTGGGTCCACTTTGGAGGGGTCCTCCAATGACAAAAAATGTTCGTCTCACCAAGGGCTTTCATTTGATACCAAACTTAGCCACTTTTGGAAAATTCGATTTTTGGGCATTTTGGACCGGTCCGGAGCCTGGTCAGGGCGCCACAGGCCGCTGGGTACACTTTGGAGGGGTCCTCCAATGAAAAAAATGTTCGTCTCACCAAGGGCTTTCATTTGATACCAGACTTGGCCACTTTTGGAAAAATCGATTTTTGGTCATTTTGGACCGGTCCGGACCCTGGTCAGGGCGCCAGAGGCCGCTGGGTCCACTTTGGAGGGGTCCTCCAATGACAAAAAATGTTCGCCTCACCAAGGGCTTTCATTTGATACCAGACTTGGCCACTTTTGGAAAAATCGATTTTTGGTCATTTTGGACCGGTCCGGACCCTGGTCAGGGCGCCACAGGCCGCTGGGTACACTTTGGAGGGGTCCTCCAATGACAAAAAATGTTCGCCTCACCAAGCGCTTTCATTTGATACCAGACTTGGCCACTTTTGGAAAAATCGATTTTTGGTCATTTTGGACCGGTCCGGACCCTGGTCAGGGCGCCACAGGCCGCTGGGTACACTTTGGAGGGGTCCTCTAATGACAAAAAATGTTCGCCTCACCAAGCGCTTTCATTTGATACCAAACTTGGTCACTTTTGGAAAAATCGATTTTTGGCCATTTTGGACCCGGTCCCCGGTCCGGACCCCTGGCCAGGGCGCCACACGGGTCCGGGCGAAACCTACTATAGCCTATGCCGTAGTGCTCCCGCACCCCACCCCAAACCCCAAATAAGAGAGACCTGCTCACTGTAGATATTTCTGTAGAAGAGGTTAAAGTTGGAGTTGCGACACGGTAGGGCCCACCACCATCAGGGTGCCCCCCAGCCACATGGATAGGCCCTAGAGCGAAACTAATGGGCCATTTAGATTCACCATATAGGGGTTCCTATTCGAATACAAAACCTCAGCCCAGCAGCTCTTATGTGTAGGGCTCCACAGTCCGTAGACCCAGACCCCCCTTTTACACGTTAACTAGTGACCCCTGGCCAGGGCGCCACAGGAGACCTGCCGACATCTAATATAGCCTATGCAGTAGTCCACCCTTGGGTCATGCCAAAACCCCAATATGAGAGCCCAGCTTCCCTCGCTGCGATCTATTTCGAAGTGCAATTATTTTCGAACTTAGTTTTTTTTCGGGGGTCACTTGGGGGGTCCCCACCGGGGGGGTGGGGCCATCTGGGGGGATCCGGGAACCGCGGAAAGTAATTTCCCCGGAATTGAGGAACTTTTTGTACAAGAAAAACTTAAAATAGTAGGGCTCTGAAGGGTCTTCCGACCTGCACCCCTGGGGGGAAAAAAAAAAAAGAGGAGAAACGCGACCTGCGCGGGGGGCCAATTTTCATATCTCAAGATCTACCCGGCCGATCCGGCTGAAATTTTCACAGCATGTACCCCTGCCCACAGGCTCTTCACACACCCAGTTTGAGCCCGATCGGTCCACTCCTCCGCTGGCCCCAGGCCAAACAATGTCCAGATTATACACATTGCGTCAAATTTTCCCTATTCTAGGGGGAGCGCTAACGCGCTCCCCCTAATAGTGAATTTTCTCCCAAATAATGTTGCATCTGGCTTGCGTCGCGTTAAAATTTCTTTGCCTAGAGATAAGAAACTTTGCGTTCAGACCACATTTCTGGACGCAAAAAAACTCTGGTAAGCACCCTTGCAATCCAGTAACTTAAACTAACTATTGCAATAAAATTTTGTACAAAATAGCAATTTGTCTATCCGCTGGTCTGTCAAATATTAACCAATATATATGTGAATTTATGAGTTCTTTATGCTCAGCTGCAGAACGATACCATATTAAGGTCCTCTTGTTTCAAGTTTTATGTAAGCTGACAGAACAAACAAACGATAAAACCCATAGATTAACAAGGGTCAGGTCCTCGGGGGGCTTGTCACCAAAAAATTTTCAGGGGGCTTGCACCTTGTACTAAAATATTCAGGGGGGCTTGCACCTAAAGAATAAATCTGTGATTATGTTCGAAAAATTAACGTTAATTTTATTAAAATTTGCTATTTTTTATTAAAGTTTGTAACAAAACCTTCAATTTTCAAAAAATTTAGAATTTTGCCAGATTGTTACGAAAAAGTAAACATTTTAGCTAAAAACTTCCGGCGAAGACGAAAATTTTCTAAAATTTCAGTCTAAACACTAATAAGCTATCTTTGCTCCCCTTGGCTGTTTTTCTCGTTGCCCTTAGTCCCCGACGGCGGTAGTGCTTGTACCTTGTCCGGGTTCGGGGGCTTGGACCCCCAGACACCCCCGTGCTCACCTATGATAACCCCGATAAAAACTTTTCAAAAGTTCTGATCCTCACATGCATGCAGGCATCTCTTAGCCTTCGACTTTGCAGCTACTGTATCAGGGCAGTTAACTAAATCTGAGATTTGAGCACATCCGAAACAGGTTTGCTGCTTCTAGCGAAAATTCCAATACTATACTAAAATTCCAATACGAAAATTCCAATACAATTCCAATTCCAATTCTACTTACATTTATACACACAGTTGCGCGTATGCTAATTTACACAGTTTCATAGAGACTGGGCGTAAAATATACATCAAAACCGACTGTAGTAGACCTGCGGCGAAGATCCGCAACAGGAAAACGGTCCAAAATTGGTTTTCGTTATGAAAACGTTCGTTTTAGACGATTTTAAAGCTCGGTTTACAGAACTATGTTCCTTTTTGGGATCAGCTTGTTCTGATCTGCATACACCAAATTGATCTAGACAAATGGAATGAGCGTCTCATCCTCAAACAGGTACATTTTCGTCGCAATAATATACTGCTTTACTTTAACCATATGCGGACGACAGTGCTTGGAATGTCGACTGCTGGTAAAACTCTTCACGTTTGCGCTTCAGGCTAACACTTTGGACTCCTACAATATCCACAAGAAATACAAATGCCGTTGCATGCTGTTATTAATTAGTTTGTTATGAAGCTTTGGCTTTAACAAGGAACCCTTAGCTGCGAGTATGCTTAATATCATTAATGCAGTACGGGTAGCTTTTAACTGAATCTTATTCCAAGAAATAGCCTACGACGTTCAAAACATATTTGTTATGACAGTTAATGAGCGAATGCAATGCCAAGATAAGTTTCTTTATAAAGTCGCCTCGTTTTAGGCTTTCGTTGGTTTGCTGCTATCAAATAGAAGGAGTCTTGTAAGATTATGGTACGACCAGAACCGATGCTTAGCTGGTTGCTACTGCTAACTACTGTAGCCACAACAAACGCTGAGGATAAATCCGCTGTTTGTGTTTCATCGTTTTTGGAAGAACACTTGTAAGCTTGAAATTGAATGGCAATATCGTATCGTTGTTGTTCTTTAGCTGCGGTTTGCAGCAGACCTTTCGTTGCCATTGAGATTGGTAATGGCTACCGTTAGCTGTGGCTGGAAGAGGATTGGCCGGGAGAAGAAGCCACGAATGTATTATAACGCCGCTAGAAATTTGAAGTTAGGCTGGACTGAGAATTGCATCAGATATGACATTATGATGGATAAGAAAACCCGAAAAGTTGGGAAGTTATAGACCTTGTGTGCAAACTCAAAAACTTCTGCAAAAACGCAGAAAAAAGGCAATTGCAGAAAATGACTGCAGACAACTTTCCCCAGCTAGCATGCATTGAATTCAAGGTGGAACCCCTCGATATTTTCTTGTGTAAATGCTTAACGAACCGTAGCTATTATGTTCAGTACATGGTAGTGTAGCAGTTTCACTCTCCATAAAATGTAATATTGGCAATGTTTTTTCAGCGGAACGGGAGTCTGGAGCGGGGTGTCTGACTGTGTGTCTGCAATGCTTGAAGATGCGAATTCCAAAGGGGACGAGTGCGGATATCTTCTTTTGCCCGAATGGGAGCGGTGTATGAAATGCAAGAGGGCTCGGTTCGAAAAGAAATGTCTAAAGCAGAATGATTTGTTTAAACAGACCTGCGGAGAAGTACCAGATTCCACTATAGACATGTTATACGACAGACTCGTTGAGTGCTAAACTTTGTGTAGTCACTGGTAGATTGACCAATAAAAACTACTTAGCGTGCGCTGCGTTATGCTTTTCTAATTTTAATTTCTAATTTTCTATTCTAAAGCTAAACTAAACAAACTATGAAGACTGAAGAATGGTTCAGAACAGAGTGGGACAGGTTCAAGGCTTTTGCAAACAAATTCTTCCTGCTGCGACTCAGCGCAGCAAGTCATATCTGCATGGCCATCTATCCCATGCATAATAATAATAATAATAATAATAATAATAACAATAATAATAATAATAATAATAATAATGATAATAATAATAATAATAATAATAATGACAATAAAATCTTACAGAAGCAAGAATTCAGCGAATATTAAAAATCCAATAATTCACCAAATCAGTTTAGAAATCAGTAATATTGTTGTGGTCGTCTCAAGCTTGAACCATTTAGTTCGTGTAAGTTAAAGAAAGTTTTCAGCAACAACGAATCTACAAACAAGTCTAGTGAGAACAGTTCTGCTGTTCCTGGAGCTTAGTTTACTGCAATCAGCTGACAACAAGGTACGTCGAAGAGTCATGGTCAGTCTAGTCTAGCATTCGCCACTTGCGACCATCATTTTCGCCGGTTGCGATATGAGCTGGACTTATGACTAAAGTATTCTAAAAACATTTATAAACTTACAATAATGATACTACAGAAACAAGTTGGCCCCAAAAAGGGGCAATATTCCTTAGTGGGCCTGTTAGAATTCGTATGGGATATGGTTATATTCCGTTGGCAATATAAATAATCATTTTTCTTATTATTCATAAAACTATTAGTCAGCGAAAAGTTGCTCGGTTTTCTGTTACACCTCAGCATTTCTTTGCTGACAGTTGAACGTTGGTTAACCATTGATGGTGGACAATATAAACTGTCCCTTTTCAGTTTTGTCAATGCCCATTCTTTTAAGATAGCCGCAGAGTTGTATGCGGGCCGATTTTTCCGGCCCGCGCCCGGCCCGCAGCCCGCACCTTATGACCGCGGCCCGCAACACTCCTGCCCGCGGCCCGCACACGCGAAATCCGGCCCGCAGGTACCCGCACGTAAAAATTGCTTCCTATGTAGTACCTGAGCACCAAAACTGATGTATTTTCAAAGATACTTCCGGATCCGGCAAATGTTTCTGTTCGTTTGATTTGAACTTTGTTGTCTACCAATTTACTGATCTTAAAGTGGTAACTAAAGCTTAGCTTCCCTTAACTAAAAGGGTACGCCATGAAAAATTTTTGGGGCGGGGATTTTGCTCATTTTTTCAAATGTTTGTCGCATATATCCTTGAGAGCGAGTTTCTTTCAGCACCTCAACGAGCTTAACTAACCAGCTATTAATTGTACAAAAAATGAAAATTGGTTTTGAAAGCGGCGGCGCCGCAGCTGCAGCAAACACACACAGTTTCCCCATAACGCCGTATGGTGTGGAACTTCACTCGGCTGTAAGTGACCTTAAGGCACTGGTTTAGTGGTTTCCTTTCGGGTATATATTTTTGACCCATACGGCTTTAATCCTTTACTTAAATAGCTGAAACTTTCCAACTATGCTATTTTGGTGCTCTTTACCATTCTCGGACCAGTTACTTTCATTTTTAGGTGAAAAGATGGAAACTTTAGGTTTTCGCCACTATTCTCTCAGTAAGTAGTTGATAGTATCGGATTGGTTGTTATGGCTGAAAAGAGGACACCGAAATGAACAGTTTTGCCTTTACAACCTACGAGCTATCTCCAGTGGTTAAGTCAGTATAATCAAAAAACGATTTTTAGGGTCAAAAAATTGTCATTTTCGAAGAAATCAGCTTTTTCAAAAATACTACCAAATCTTAGCGGACAATTTTGACCCATGTGTATCCAATCGATACACAGTCTAGTTTACATTTATGAATGTTTGTTAGCAGGAGTTGATTGCTTTATACTGTAGATTTGGCCCAAAACCAATTTTGGCAAAACTGCGATTATTTTGTTTTAAACGTCGATTTCTAAAAAAAACTCGACGGATTCCGGACATTTTTGGTAGAGTGGAAATTGGAACTTTCGCGGAGGGATGTTTTTCTTGGTTTTGGCTAGAACGTAATGAGTAGCAAGAAAACTCAATGCGCATTTGGCGGATTTTCTCGACAATGAAGGCCTGCAGGCAGAGCCAAATCCAAAAAAACGTCCTTCAGCCCGTACGTCCTTCATATCATGGCATGAACAGTGCTTTTATCTAATTGTACAGTTTTGAAAAATCGATGTTCAAAAATGTTTGCTCAATAATTCAGGATCTTATATATGTAAGGGCAAGAAAAATTCATTCTTAGCCCAGAGGTTAAAGAAATGGTTAAAAATGATTATTTTGGTGTTTAATTTCGCTGTTTTCAAACTCTTGACTCTGTGTAAGCTTGATTTTTGATTTGTGAACTTTTTGTGAGCATTTGTGAACTTTTTGTGAGCTAACTTCTGTAAACTAATTAATTTTTGTACGCTAATAATTCTGTCCTAATCCTACATTTTGTACAGATCTGACCGCATGGTTTTTGATGTCTTTTGTGTTTCCGATTTGTGTGTAAATTCTCTTAAATGTTGCCTTGATGATAATGGGGATAGTGTTTTCTATTTGCTTGACTGATTTGGAAAATTGCTCTGTTTTGGTCACTAAGAAGTTCAAATTCTGAAAGTGGGGTTAATCGTCTTAAGTTGGAAATTTGGGGAGCCCCATGAGCCCAAAAGCAATCTCATACGTCATGCTTATCATGACGTATGCCTTTTCTTTCGTACAGTTTCGCCTTCACATCAAAAGATATCAAAAGGACCGAAATTGCAGAACTTCACGTGGACAAGGCTGAGAGGGGAGAAGGTGACTGAACCCCAGTTTTGGTCAGTTTGAGGTTGACTCTTGCGCTGAAAGGTCGGTTTTGGACCTGTGACTTGTTCTGTTTCTGAGAGGCTGATACGCCTGTGTCTGTGTACTGTTTGTGGCTTGGCCGGGAGTGCCTGTGTTGTTCCGATTCGGTTTACGTTTGCGGTTTAGTTTGAAGTCGTTCTACCAGTAATCCAGTCACCTCTTTCTCTCCGCCTGTTTGTGTGTGTGTCTGCCGAGTATTTTCTATATTTGACTCGTTCGATTATTGGATTTATTCTGTGACCAAAAGGTAAAGTGAGTAATTCAGCCAGAAGTTAGTATTGACTCAGTAATTGACAAGTTGACCAAACCAATATTGCATACTTCTTGATTGATGTCTATTTAGTGTGAACTACCAATTTGTGTTTGTTTAATATTGACCAAGACCACACTTTGTCGTTGTAGTTATAATTGTAAACGAGTAATCCGGGTTAAAAGTAAAACCATCTGTCCTGTAACTTCAACTTGGTACAGTGGTTGTGTTTCTTAGTTTAGGGATTCGATTTGAGAACAAGGTGGACCAGAGTCTTAGTTACGGAAGCCTTGTTTAGGTAGCATAATTAGTTGACCTCAAAGTTCCATTGAGCGGTCAACTAATTATTAGGTAACCTTAGGAGAGATTGAATTGATTGTTCGAGCCATTTCACCAGTGCTCTGATTATTATTTTATTCAGGACAAGTTTGCCCGACCCCCAAACTTGTACCATTTGGAAGGGCTGAGAGATTAAAGTTTGAAGTTGGTGATTTAAGACGTGAAATAGACCTCTCAGTACCCAAATTAACTGAAAGCATTGCCTAACCGAAATTCATTTCTTTACATGTGGAGCCTGCCTGAGAGGAAAATTATAGGACGTGAGTTAACTTACTGATATTATTCAAAAACTACGCGCAATAAATTTGTTGTTTTGTTGAATATAAACAGTGGCTCCGTCAATTTTCCTTTAAAAGAACTCACTGTTGGTAAAGTTGATCTTTTGAGTTGAACTTCACTGTCCTCCCTGGTTTACAAGAATAGTGGAACCTTGTTTAATTTTATACAATTATCAATTAGTTAATTAATTTTCTTTACAGTACGTACCCTAAAGTGCTTGTTCTGTTTCAGCGTATGACTGTGCGTGTGATTGTTAGTATTACCTACGTAGCTATGATAGGTGTATGAGTGGATTTAAAATTTAGAAAATTGTAGAAATTGTTTAGAACTTGAACGTTACAACTTGGGCCCTAGCAGATTCTGTTCTAAACTAGCCTAACCCAAAGTTTTGAAGTTCACGTTCGTTAAAATTTAGAAACATGTCTGACACAGAGGAACCAGAAGTTCCTGAAAATGCCAATTCTGAATCTGAGAGTACTAAAAGTGAGAGCACTGAAAATCAGGCGCTCAGTAAATTGACCGAAACCTTGACTGAATTTCATTCGGCAATCCGAGCTCAGGGTGTGGCTGCAGCATACAGTTCAGTGCCTGTTTATCACGCGCACCCCTCAGAGTCTTTCGATGAACATGTTGAACACTATGAGCGGTTCTGCCAGGTTATGAGTTTTGACGAAGGGCAGACCATTCTCACCTTTTCAAGTTCCTTACGAGGAAGGGCCCTTGAATTGTTCCGTTCAGTACCAAAAGCTTGTCGGGGTACTTGGGCTGAGTTGGTAGCTGCCGCTAAAAAGGTAATGACCCCTCCACACACTGCACTACACGCGTCGTCCTTGATGTTTCAAGTCAAGCAAGAAAAAGGAGAAACTGTTACTGATTATTTGATGCGATTGAACCGATATGCTAGGCTGAGCTTCAAGGAAGCTGATGGATTTAGTGACCAGCAGCTAGAGCTTTTAAAGTTACGATTGTTTTTGTTTGGGTTACGTAATGATTTGAAGGTCCGGGTGCCGCCCGGGTGCAAAACTTTGGAACGTGCAGTCGAAAAGGCCTTGCAGGCCGAGGGAGAATATCCAGGCGAGGCCTATCCCTCTTTTCTTGAACCAAATTTTATGAGCGAGAAAAATGCTCCCGCTGCCATTGCAGAAGCCGAGAGAGCTATGAAAGATTTGAAAATCCGTTTCGAAAAACTGGAGGCCGAAACGGCTAAGAAATTAAACGGTGCTGGCCGAAGCGACCGTAGCAGAGAATTACCACCCGGCACCACCTGTTTCAACTGCAATAAGCCGGGACATGTTCGCAGAGAATGCCGCCAGCCTGGCGGAGGAGCTTATAGGGGAGGGAATCAAAATTCCGACCGCAACTTGAACAGGAATCCTGGTGGAAACCGGGATTCACGAAATTCTGGGGGAAATGGAAATTACTCCCAGCGAAATGGCAATGATAGAAACTTTTCGAGTCGAAATGACACCGGAAACTGGCGAGACAACCGAGGAAATTATTCTGAGCGTCGGGAAAACCCACGCCAATCAAATTATCGGTCGAATCAAGAATCTTGGGATCAGCGCCGAGAACAGCGGCGGGATTGGGATCGGCGAGATCCCAGAGACCGGATGCCTCCCGAAATGAAACGTGAGTATGGGCCAAAATTTGCAGTGACACGCTCTAAATTGCAGCGAGGTGACCAAAATTGGGAGGGTACCCGCCAACATTCCCGGAGGTCCGGTAATTCGGACTCTAGCGGCAGCGACCGACGTTCCGACCGGTCATACGAAGCCCGGCAGGATCGCTCAAGGCACCATTCGGAATCAGATTATTCAGATCACTACTCTGTGCGGTCCGTGAGACATGCATCTCGAAACTGTATGATGCATGCTAAGCGCTGCCTTGTTTCGCCACACTTCGAGCATAGAGTGATGATGTGTAAACAGCCAATGGTGTGTACCTGCCCGGGTACCACTTATAAAACCAGAAATGTTTCCCCTGAACGTTCATTGAGTTTAAGTTCTGTGACTTCCACAGAGGAAGAACTTTTCATCCCTGTGTCTGCGCGACAGGCACGTCGGCAAGAAGAGGTCCGACTGAAACGCGTTATGGAGTCTAATGTTCAGCAAACCTCCGTTTCTACCACTGCAGTTCAGTGTGAAATCCGAACTGACGAGCTAATAGATCGAATGACTGTGAGAGATGAATGTCCTCCTGAGAAGGAGATTAGACAGGCATTAGCTATTTTGTTTCTACCGTTTCTGTCTGTGTATGTGGGGATGGGGGCTATTCGAAAATTGGGAGTGCCACTTTTTTGGATGATTATGACCTTTTTCGTTGCCTCCGCACACGCGCAGACCGCTTCTGATATGTCCTCCTCTCACTTTCTAGCTGACGAGATCGCTAAAATTGGAACCGTTGTCTTGCCTAGGTGGGGAGCCGTGCTAAGTCCTGCGGGAATAGGGGTCATCTCACAGAAAACTGAGTATTTGGCCCTGATAGTGCAGTTGGCAGTGCCTCCCATTACTCCAAATTGGAAACCGCCCGAGTGGGCAAATGAGGAGGATTGCATTGACTTGACCACGGGGAAATCGAAAGCTGACCAATACTGCGTTAGGATGATCAATCAAAGTTGCCCGCAGCATAACTTTTTGGACAAAGAAATCGAACAGATTAAAGCCGAATACAGAAAGCTCTATTCTGGGGTTTTGAATACTCATTTTTATTCAAAGTTGCTAGCCAGTTTGTGTAGATCCACCCCTGGGGTTTGTTCCTCCTATCCGATGACCAGCGAAGCTCCGAAACGGCAAAAGCGTTTTATCGAATTTTTACTAGCCGGTGCTTTGGGGATAGGGGGAATAGCAAACAGTCTTGCTAACACCTACCACATGGGCAAGTTGGATGGGAAAGTCCAGGCAGTTGAGCAGGGATTCCATACTCTGCGCGAAGAACAGCTGAAAATCACCGACTCGGTTAAGAAAATTATTCATGCTAATGAGGAAATTTATGCTTTTCTGCATCACACGGTGCAAGATTTGACAACATTGATTATCCGGGCCCGCTGTTCGAACTTCTCGTATATGAGGCAAATTTACATGCAACTACTCGCCCACATTTTTACGTCATCCCTACGGGATGGATTGAATTCTGTCATGCACGCTGGCCTACGTTCTGAAGTCACGCCGAGTTTAGTGAACTTACAAACTTTGAAGGAGATAATACGCAATCACCCGACGTTGAGAAATTCCCTGCTCAGTCAGGAACCGAGCCTCATCTATCAGTTCGGAAAGGTGTACCCAATTAAAATTGATTTTGAGACATTGCGATTCGGGTTTATGTTGGAAATTCCGGTGCCACTGTCGCAAGAGGTTCGGCCCCTCTATGCAGTGCATAATGTGGGATATAACTCCAGGGAACGTGGGGTCACAGCCCTCGCTCCCATGCCTGATTACGCACAGCGGCTGGATACTGGGGAAATTCGTGAGATAGACGTTTCAGAATGTAAAACGGCACCGGGACTCTGGTTTTGCCCTCCGAACGCTATTGTAACAAGCCTAAAAGCTAGGTGTTTGCAAATTTTAATCTCTTTTTCTGACGACACACTCAAAAAGGAATATGCCAGTTGCTCTGAATATGTACAGGTCAAAGTTCTAGATAACTCTACCGTATATCGCACTACGCCCGCTGGCGTTCTAATTCGCACGAACTATACGGAGGTTATTGTAGCTAGATCACCCGCGTTGAACCACGTGGCTGAAGGGGAACGGGTTGCGGTTCCCAGCACTGGTACGCTCTGGTTTGAGCATGGTCGGTATTTGCATTTGATCATCGGAAACACTATTCTCACCAGCACTCTAGGTATAGCACGAACCACTGTCACCACAGCCGAACTTAAGGAAATGGTTGTCCCGGCCCCGCTGGGCCGGATCCCTTTGCACTTTACCGAATTATCGACTGCTGAGTACGAGAATGAACAAGCGCGAAACCTAATCCACAATCAGATGCGAAAGTACGTTCACCTACCTCTAATTCCGCTGCAGCTAAACCATGGCCTCACGGTTGTTATCATTATTATCCTGATCGGGTGCGTGATCGTATGGTGGGTCACACCATGCGGACGAAAGTGTAGGGATAGAATTCGCCGTCGACCAAAACGGGGTTCACCTCCTTCTAGGCCTAAGATTTCAGCCCCTGTCGACGCTCGTAGAGCAAGCGAAGCAGTCTTTAGTGACGATGAGGAGCCCACCGTAGAGTTAGGATCCGTCTCGCCAGAAATGGAGACAATACCTTTGCGATCCAAGGAACCGCCGGTTAACGAGCACTTAGATAGGATTCGTAAGGCCGCCGCTAACCGCTGTCAGATCTCACCTGCCTATAGGCCTCTGATGAGGGACACCTCTATAGCCTCCTCCCTGTCTGATTATAGTGCTGAGCTGGATGCCAGTGCCCAGCTGTTGACCGATGATAGTCAGGATAGCAGGACCTCGCCCTTGATCGACCTCCATCATGGAAATAGGAAAGGCTCAGATTGCCGGATTGTTCGATTCTCTCGTCAGGATACTAGGGAAAATACAGATTCGGAGGAAGACCGGGTTAAGGGCCGAGTCAGCGCAGAACAGTCCGATATGGCCACTAGTCCCATCAAGAGAGCTAGCAAAGGGCCCCAGGTAGATCTAGATCCACGGGGAGGCAACACTCCGGCCAGAGCTTCTTCACGTAACTTCCGCAGGCCAGTGAATGCCCACTCGGTTCTGATGGTCAGGACGGTGCCCCTCTTTATCAGCCTTATGATCCTGGGACAACCGGTACAAGCCCTCTTCGACACCGGCGCTTTAGTTTCTGTTATGTCTGGGGGGTTGGCCGAGCGATTAGGATTACCCTTAGAGCCCCTGGAGCCGACTAGATACATTCGTACTGCCAATGGGAGTAGGTGTGAAATTAAGGGTAGCGTCGTAGTGCCCGTGTTCTTTAAAGGAGCCGAGCGACAGATTCCCAGTCGACGGTGGAGGTTTGTGGTAGTGGATCAGCTGACCGTTGACTGCGTGATGGGTTCGGATTACATGATCACTTACCCTGGTGAGATTTCTCTTGATCTAGGACAACACACAGTTACCTGGCCCTCCACTCGAGGTCATCGAGTTACCATACCATTTCAGGCCCCTGCTACGAATCCTCGACCCGATTTGCATCTCATAGGTATAGCCAATCAAAGTAGGTCCGTTAGGAATAAGGAGGAAGCTGCCCTTACCGTGCCACACCGACCGCTGCCCATGATCTTGGTAAATGTCAGTGAACAACCTGTTCAGGCCTTGGTGGATACCGGGGCAAACCTTAGTTTGATGAGCGAAGGACTGGTACGGTCTTTGAAGTTGCCCGTGAGACCATTAGACAAGGCTCCGCGCGCGGAAGGGGTAAACGGACAAGCTCTCAAATTTAAGGGTGCCGTACGGGTACCTGTAGGGTTCTACGACACACCGGGGATTAGCATAATGCATACCTTTTTGGTCCCTAAGGGACTAGCAGAGGATTGTTTGATTGGCACCGATTTCATTCTCGAACATGGCGGGGAATTCAGCCTGAATTTTCAAAAAGGGGAATTAAGCCTTAATAAGCCGAGTCACCCGCCCATGCAGGCTAAACTTATCCAACATGCTCCTTTGACTGAGACTGCGTTTCGGGTATCTGCCATGCGAAAAGTTACCGTGCCTGCCTATGCAGAAGTCGCTGTCCCGGGACTAGTCGAGAGCTTACAGCCACTCAATTATGAGGGACTTTTTGAGCCGGATGTACAAAAATTTGAGAACGCACACTCCACTTTTCAGGTTCTGCCCGCAATGGTGAATTTAGAACAGCAGTATATTCCTGTCATTATGAGAAACGAGACCGGAACCGACCTTGTTGTCCACGAGAATACCACACTCGGGAACGTGGTTCCCCAACGGGAACTGAGGAGGGGCAAAAGCACAACTCGTTTCTCTAAAATTCGCAACGCCGAGGGTAAGGCTATTCAGTTGGGAAGTTACTTTCGAGGTCGGGGACCCGTGGTCACTGGAAACTGCTCACACCAGATTAAGGCTTGCAGAGGTATAAGACCGTGTTTGCTCTCCGACCTACCCCCTCCTATGAGAAAGATCTCGTTTGATGAGACTAAGTTATCTGAGCATGAGCGTGGCCAATTTTTGGGCATGCTAAACGAAAATTTGAACTGTTTTTCGCAACACCCATTTGATATCGGTAAATGCACTATTTTTCAAGCGCACATCAACACGGGGGAAGCCAAGCCTATCTATGCGACCCCCTACCGGCTTCCAGTACACTTGAGACAGCCTTTGCTTGAAGAGCTAACTGAGATGTTGAAGTACGGGCTTATACGACCTTCTACGAGCCCCTGGAGCTCACCTATGATTTATGTACCCAAGCCTGGGGGCAAACTTCGATTGTGCGTAGATTTTCGAAAAATCAATAAAATCAGTGACCCCGACGTATACCCCATACCGCGAATTGATGATATCATGACCTCCCTGAAAGGCGCAAAGTTCTTCTCAACCATCGATCTTAGTAAGGGGTTCAATCAAATTGAACTAGACGAAGAATCTAAAGCGAAAGCAAGCTTTAACACTTTCCACGGTCAGTTCGAATATAACGTTTTGCCCTTTGGGCTTAAGTGCGCGCCGGGTAATTTCCAACGATGTATGGAGCGGATTTTGGGGGATTTGCAATGGAAAAAATGTATCATCTACATTGATGATATCCTGATCTTTTCAAAAACATTCGACGAGCACCTTGAAATTATGCAGGAAGTTTTCGATCGCTTGCGAGCCGCTGACCTGAAAATGAACCCTGAGAAATGTCACTTTCTTAAGGAATCCGTCACCTACTTGGGTCATATCATTTCGGCAAATGGGGTAGAACCGCTGAAGGAACGTATACAGGCCATACATGACCTAGCCGTGCCCAAGCAGATTAAGGACGTAGAAAGTTTCCTTGGCATGTGCGCATATTACGCAAAATTTATCAAAGGGTTCGCGCACCTGGCCGCTCCGCTTTACTCGCTAAAAAAGAAGGGAGTTAGATTTGTCTGGAATAACACCCATCAGCAAGCTTTCGACCTACTGAAGAAAAGTTTAGTTGAAGCCCCAGTACTCGCCCATCCGGACCTGGCTAAGGGTTTTGTCCTACATACGGACGCCTCCGACCTCGGGTTAGGAGCTGTACTGTCACAGGAACAAGATGACGGCAAGTATCATCCTGTGGCCTATGCCGCCCGCTCTCTGAAAAAATACGAGCGAAATTACTCTACACACGACAAGGAGTGTTTAGCTATGAAGTTCGGGATCGAACACTTCCGGCACTATCTTTACGGGGGACCGCCGTTCACACTATTCACCGACCATTCTGCTCTTCGGTGGCTTATGAAGCACCCCCCGCGAAATTCTCGACTTGCCCGCTGGCAAATGACCTTTTCTGAGTACGATTTCGAAATTAAGCACCGGAACAACCCGCAGCTGAGAAACGCAGATGGGTTATCTAGGAATCCCTTGTTTGCGGATGTTGCTAAAGGGTATCAAGGGGATGAAGGGGAAAACGACCGTAAGGGAGTTGCTCTACATCAGGAGGAGAGTGAGGAATTTGTAGCACACATAAACTCCGTGGTTGCCAAGCGCGAACGAGGGCCCACCCGTGACACCATCACACCGAAAATTTCTAAGAGTCGGGCACAGAAAAGTACCGCCGCGGTAAGAACCAAAGTTTCCAAAATTTCACAGGCTTCCGATTCCAGCGATTCAGAGCAAAGTGTCCCCACCCCGCAGAAGCAACCGCGTCTACCGCCGAGAGGAGATCCGACTAAGACGGATAGTGAACCAGAGGTTCTTTCAGGAGATTCGGTACCACTAGCTGGTCCGAGTCGTGAACTCGACACCGAATCCGAACGGGAGGAAAGAGTGAGACCCGAATTCGTCTCGGCTGAAACCGGTCGACCGCAGCGGAAAAGTATCACGTCTGCTCATTTTGGCGAAGTTTTCGAACGAGCCGTCCGTGATAGCTCTAACGTTTCACTGAATCCCAAGTCCTGGAGCAGACTGCAAGATCTGCAGCAGGAGGATCTGTTACTGGGGGAAGTGATCAAGTATAAGCAGACCCATGAGTTGCCCAGTAATTTTAACCGGGCCGTGCGCATTGCTGCTCTGGCCGAAAACTGCGATCTCCGGGAGGGTGTACTGGTACATCTTGAGAGAGTTAGGAATACTACTCTGGAAGTTTTGGCCGTGCCTGAAGCGTTACGCGAAGAGGCATTAGCCGCATGTCACGATAGCCGCTACGCCGCTCATGGGGGACAGAATAAAACTTTCTATAGGCTTTCGGAACATTTTTGGTGGCCCGGCATGCGTTCAGACGTGAAGCATTGGATACAGTCTTGCCCGCGCTGTCAGAAGCGAAAAGGACCCCCGCGCAACCCGCGAGCTCTACTGCGACACCCCCCGCCTGCACTCGAACCTTTCGAAAGAGTACACTGCGATTTGATGGACATTTCTAAAGCCTCCAAAAGTGGTATGAAACACGTCCTCAGTTTTATTGACGCATTTTCCAAGTATGTTATTGCAATTCCTATCAAAAATAAGAAGGCCTACACTGTAGCTCAAACCTTTCTGGAATTCGTCATCTTGCAGTATGGTTCACCAAAAAGTTTGATTTCTGATCAGGGAAAGGAATTCGTGGCCGACCTTAACAAGGAAATTTGCTCCCTAGTTCAGACGCGCAAACTTGAAACCACGCGATATCACCCTGCCGCGAACGGGCAAATTGAACGTTGGCATCGCACCTTACTGGACATGCTTGCCACCGTTTCGGAAAACCATCTCGAGTGGGATAACATGGTTCCTTTCTGTCAATTTGCGTATAACACTTCCATTAATGCTACTACTGGGGAAACCCCACATTACTTGTTACACGCCTGGGACCCTGTCCTCCCTAGCGCGACTAACGTGGCGATTCCCACGGATCGCAAATATTCCGGATTCGATTATGTACGAGAGGCCACAGAAGCCATACAACTGGCCTGGTCCCTAGCCCGCGAGAAAGCTGCCGCTGCCAGAAGCGTGCAGGACGAGCAGTACAATAAGCGAGCCGTGGAGCCTAATTATCAAATTGGGGATCTGGTCATGATTAAGGCCTCGAACGTAGCAAAGCGAGATCAGGTTTACAAACTTTTAGACAAACATATTGGGCCGTACCGAATCGAGAAAATTTTTGGGTGTGTGGCTACCGTCTACCCGGCCGGCAATCGTCGGGCCAAGCGCCTCAATGTGCAATTTAACAACATGAAACCGTGCGTAGAGCCTCGTGTCATTACCGCGCCGATTCACGAGCACGATGAGGACAAAGTCTCTTCTGAACACTCGGAACCTGAGGTTCCAATGCGAGCCCTACCTCCACCTCCACGGCCGGAGGATAAGAAACCTGTCGAGGCAAAAAGGGAGACCGTTGAAGCGCCAAAGTTGTTACCGCCGGTGGCACCTACTGCCCGAAGGCGTAGTCTGCGACAAGCGGCCGCAGAAAATAAAAACAAGCCGACTGAGGGAAGAGTAACCCCGGAACCTCCCCCCGCCCGCAAACCGTTGTCACCCAAGCAGCCGAAGGGAAAAGGGCCTGTTCTCAGAACCGGCGACTCTAGTTCCGAGACTGAGGCTAGTGATGCTCCCCAATATCTGTCAGATGAGCCGCTATCGCCAGAAAAGGATTTGCTCTACTACAATAGGAGAAAGTTCTTCAACCCCATTGACGATAGGTGGCAACAGAGAATCGCCGCACTCCGTGGATTTAGGGTTCGACACAAACTGCCTGTGCTCATGCAACATATGCCCCTTTATGAGCCTTACGAAGTATTAGACGTTTTGGGAGATGGCAATTGCTATTATCGCGCCCTTTCACTTGCCCTAACAGGGTTAGAGGATTCCTGGTCCGATATCAGAAATGAACTTTACGAATTTTTAGCAACTTACGAACACCGAAAACGTTTCCAAAATATGTTTCCTCAAATGGCCGAGGTTAAGAAAAGGGTGAAAAAGACCGCCGAATTTGCTACTGACGATGAGTTGTTTTTGGCTGCGGCCTGGTTACAAACTCCTATTATGTCTTATTCAAAATTCGGCCCAGAATGGGCTTGGCAACTTTTCACACCTGAGGCATTACTAGGCAAAGATATCGAATATGAGCGATGTATCCTTTACCTGTATAACGTCAATAGCGATCATTTCATGGTTGTCCTGTCGGTAAGAGAGCCAAATCATGGCAAATGGCCTACCGGTAAACCACCAAAAGTACTGTATCGAGAACTGACCAGTGATTCAAACCAATCTTCGCCTGACGCGGAGAACAAACCCACTCGGTCCGCAAAGGACCCTGACGTGCGTAAGATTTTCTCTACGAGTCCACTTTTTGCAGGACCTTCACCTTTGTTTAAGAACCCGTTTCGCGCGTCTCAACGTCTAACGCGTTCTGCCAGTCCCTCCAGGGACTAACTGCCGTCTGAGCAACACTCTTGGACGTTAAACAAATTTGTGATTTGTAAAATAGTTAAACTTGTAAAGTTTTGTAAAAAGAATTTTAAATCGAGCTTTGTACGAATGATAATTTTCGGAAATTTCGTGCTCTGCACGCTAAAATTGTACAGCCTTTAAACTGTTGTAAATTTGCTGGGTCTGAGTATCTCTATGTGGCGAATGTTATATTTGTAATTGTATGTATGTTAGAGGTCTCGGTTGTAACATCTATGCCGATGATCTAGATTGTGATAGTGAATTGAAACTGCTCCATGATGGGCATTGTACCTCGGTAGTTTACATCTACACCGCAGGTTATGTAGTGATTTATGTGAGTGCCGACCGCTCCATGTTGGGCACAGTACCTCGGATTCACCATCTTCCCGACGGTATAGGCACGCATTCGCAGAGATACCTAGGTCTCGGGCATTACGCCCATTAGAAGCGCTCGGGTAGCAGCTACCGACTGTGGCTTCAGAAACAAACGCTGCTAAAACTTACCAAAAAATAGACACAAAACTACGTAGAAAATACTAAAAAATATGGATATAGTTGTTCTAACAATATAGTAACTGTATAGCTACGAATACTTAATGTAATATTTTCTGTATAGAGAGATTATATTGAAAAAGCATACAAACTTCCTAGAAAAAGCAACATTCGATAAATAAAACCATAAAAAGCAATATAAACTTGAAAATCAAAAAATAAAAAACAAACTATTTTTCTTTTACTTATTCTTGTTATGCAATGATTTGTAGATAATATTTGTGCAATGTTATGCAATGATACTAACTCTATGTTGATGCAATGTTTTATTTTATTTTTGTTTGCCTCGTTTACCTAGATGTATTGCTATGTTCTTTGTTACTTAACCCTGTTTCTGTTGCATGCTCTAATCTTAGCTAGGATATTTGTGGGGAAATAAGCAGAGAATTTTAATGATGCGCGTTTAAAAGTTACAATGGTTTCGTAAACGACTGTTCACATTTTTGTAGAGAAGTGAATCGAAAAGGCTATGGCACCAAAGTTGATTATCGAACACTCTGAGACTGCTGAAAAGTTGGAAGGAGAAAATGAGCTAGAATTGCCTGTTGTGTTGCATTGCCCTATTGAAATGCGTGGTCCGTATCGTGATCCCAACTCTCTGCCGGATGGGTTGAAAATGTTGCCCGGCACTGTAGATATCTATACCGATCCCCGTATGTCGCATCTTTTTGAGGTTAACACGCGAGTCCATCTAAAAAGTCCTAATTTAGCCCAGATCTGTATTTTTCTTTGCGTTGAGTGTTGGTGGCGTACTAGTTTAAACTTTTTCGGTGTCCCCATTACTGTTTTTCCGGTGCATGACGAAATTCGCTTGTCCCGTGATCCACACAAACTGCGTTTACGTCGTTTAATTTCATCTTCTGGAGGTGGGATTTTCCGTTGCCCCAATATCCGTTGTCAGTCCCCTTATGTTGTTGTTTTGCATGAATCAGAAGGTTGGTCTTACACCAACGGTTTGCAGTTTTTGTGTGAAGAAGCACGTTTGTTGCTTGTCCATGTTCCCTTAGTTTTGCATGATCTTTTGCCTGCTGATGTTCTTGATTTTCGCATGCGCATGCCCGATGAGTTTCCTTTGTACCATCCTAACATTCTGTAATTCTTGTTAACTATATCTACAATAACTTCTGTAGGGTTAGTACTTGTCCGAATAACAATCTTACCGCCCCTCATTCCCAAGTTCTCAGTCTAAACTCTTAGGTAGTGATAACAGTAACGTAGACCCTAAGCTCTTAGTCTAGAGTAGTCCTAATCTGTCTTACCCGCTGAGTTCTGATTTATGGAAGTAAGCTCATTCTATACCCTTGTCCTTTTGTTACAGTATCATGTCTGCCCGTGCTTCCACTTGGGTTGTCCGTCATTTCTGTTCTAAGTCTACCAGTTCCGAGTCCTCTGATCCTGATGACCAGCTTGATCCCCTTGTTCTGAGCTCCTCTGACCGATCTGTTTCTTCTGTCTCTCCAGTGCCCCGCGTCGTCCTTCAGTTCCTGTTCCATGTGCCCGGCCCGGATGGCCGATGGTGTCTGACGGAAGCCCAGGAAGGCCCCCAACTTGCTTCTGCCTGTCTCCCTCCTGAGCTTAAGATCTGTTATCACACGCAGAAGGTATACTGTGGACCCGCTTCGGCCGGTCTCCTTCGTCCCTACCGCCCGGCCAGTCTGCTTGGTCCGGAAGTCGTTTCTTGTTGTGTGGCACTCTGCGTTCACTGTTTTTGGCGTTTTAAGTTCTCTTATTTTTCTGTTCCTTTCCGTTTTTACCCTGTCCCTCTTAGGTTACAGTTTGACTTTTTTCCAACTAAGGCCCTTTTGTTGAAGCATGTTGAGCAGCTGCGCCCTGCTAACCTCAGTTGTCCGAACCGCCTGTGCATGAGTGATTCTGTTCTGATCTTGCATGAGCTGCCCGCCTATCGTGGGCGTGGCCAGTCTTTCCTCCGGCATGCCGCCCCGCACGTGTACTCGTTGCTTGCTAATGCCCATACCGCCCATCCCCTCATTCCGCCTGACATCCTTTCTGTTGACTTTTAAGTTGTTCTGTTACGTTTGTGGTTCCCGTCCCTAATTTGATGTAGCTTAATTCCTTTTGCCGATTGTTAGAATGACCTGCGAAAATTGGAAGTTGCTGTTTTGAAAACGTGTGTTTGAACTGGCTAGAAGCGTGAAAAGCTAGAAATGAAAGCTGATTCCTAGATCCCCGTCCCCTACTTGATTAGTTATGTTCTGTTCTGTCCTTTTGTCCCGTCTTCTGTTGGAATGTCTGTTGCACGCACTAACACACGACTGTTTGGTTTGGGTAACAATAAGCTTTGCAGGTAACTGTCCCAGATACTACGACCCAGTTTTGGTCGGACCAATAGATCCCTTACGCTAGCTAGATACGACTGCTTATTGTTACGTACGCCCACCATGTATTTTGTTTTCGTATTTTGTTCCTTTTTCAGTGTTTTCAGTTGTTTGCTGCCACCAACCTCCTGCCCACCAGATGGTTACTCGCTGTACTGTTGTTTTGTAGTTTACACGAGATGAATTCAGCCTGGAGTTTTTTAAGTTTTGATGCGAAAAGATAGATATTGCTGAAGGACACGCAACATAGGAATTTTAAATGGAAAGAGTTAAAACATTGGAGTTGACAAAGCAAGAATAATCTTGGGAGTAGAATGTTCTCGCGCCGTGCCTTTGTCTGTAGTATTTTCAGTGTTCCCGTTTATTTTCACCTCTGCACTTCATTGGATTCCGTGACCTGCAACACAATTCAAGAGCTTCAATTCTGGATGGATGGATCCTACTAACCGTTGTTTGCTAACCTTTTCTGTCTACTAAATAGTTGCTTTCTTTAAGTTTGTAATGCACACACCGGATTGGCAATAGAGCACTACACGAAACTTTAAAAGCAAGAGTATTGTACAACATATCACGGTCTTTTACTGATGTACTGCGTAGGCAGGGTAGAGTTGATATTGCGAAAAGATAGCTGATATCCTAACATGTTTTCACGAATCTGGTACTAAACGTTGTAACGCGCTTACTGGGTGATCGAAACCTGTGAAGCTAATCGAAACTAACTTAGAACTAGAGTTTCCTGATTGATTGCTACTTAACGAGCTTCTGTTTCTGGTTCTGTTTCTGCTGTCCCTGTCTTCTCTTACACGGTGGGTGAGAGTCACCCACCGGTCACTGTCACTGTTACTAATCCTTGTTGTACAATGTATTTCTAGGCTGTTTCTCAGCAATGGTTTTCTTTTTCTGATGTCGTCGTTTCTCTTCACACCTGGTCGGATCAGTCGTGCAGTCCTGGTCGCCAGCATCACTCCTCGCCGTCCTACCGGTTTCCTCCGGTACCACTTGTCTGGGATAAGCACACACCGTCGCTCCGTCGGCTTATCCCGGGCTCACGTCGTCATCATCACCCCCGCCGCCTCGCCGGCTGACCCGGCATGTCAGCGTCGTCAACCGAACTTCATCACTCCGCCGCTCCGCCGGCTTCTCCCGGCACACGGAAGAACTGCTCACCGACCGCCGCCGTCACTGGCTGCGTCATCTGGCCAGTATCCAACGTCCATTCTCCGCTCCCACACCCCCTCAGCACCGTCATTTACACCTCCAAACACACCCCCTGCCTCTGTATCATCATCGTGAACAACTCCATCACCACCGTCTGAATCATCAGCCATCGCGTCTGCAGGACTTCTGCACGCGCGATCCCGCCCACAGTCTCCTGACCGATTCCCAGCTGAGATCTCTGCTCAGCCCTCCGAAGATCGGCCATTGACTTTTGCGCTGGCCGCTGATTCTATTGCCACAGTCTTCCAGTCATCGCTGTCATCGCCACCACTCTGAACTGCACCGCACCAGTACTGCCTGTAAATATTGGAACTGCACTGTCTTTGTACAATACTGCGACCTTTGTTATACTCGTTCGTCTGTCTTGCACTTTTACATTGATTTTCTGCACTCATTGCTTGACTGATGCATGTACATGCACTACCTGATCACTTTCGCTTGATTCCTTTCGACTCCTAGTAAAACTCTACACCATTTTTTGCGGTGGAGAGTGTAAGGGCAAGAAAAATTCATTCTTAGCCCAGAGGTTAAAGAAATGGTTAAAAATGATTATTTTGGTGTTTAATTTCGCTGTTTTCAAACTCTTGACTCTGTGTAAGCTTGATTTTTGATTTGTGAACTTTTTGTGAGCATTTGTGAACTTTTTGTGAGCTAACTTCTGTAAACTAATTAATTTTTGTACGCTAATAATTCTGTCCTAATCCTACATTTTGTACAGATCTGACCGCATGGTTTTTGATGTCTTTTGTGTTTCCGATTTGTGTGTAAATTCTCTTAAATGTTGCCTTGATGATAATGGGGATAGTGTTTTCTATTTGCTTGACTGATTTGGAAAATTGCTCTGTTTTGGTCACTAAGAAGTTCAAATTCTGAAAGTGGGGTTAATCGTCTTAAGTTGGAAATTTGGGGAGCCCCATGAGCCCAAAAGCAATCTCATACGTCATGCTTATCATGACGTATGCCTTTTCTTTCGTACAGTTTCGCCTTCACATCAAAAGATATCAAAAGGACCGAAATTGCAGAACTTCACGTGGACAAGGCTGAGAGGGGAGAAGGTGACTGAACCCCAGTTTTAGTCAGTTTGAGGTTGACTCTTGCGCTGAAAGGTCGGTTTTGGACCTGTGACTTGTTCTGTTTCTGAGAGGCTGATACGCCTGTGTCTGTGTACTGTTTGTGGCTTGGCCGGGAGTGCCTGTGTTGTTCCGATTCGGTTTACGTTTGCGGTTTAGTTTGAAGTCGTTCTACCAGTAATCCAGTCACCTCTTTCTCTCCGCCTGTTTGTGTGTGTGTCTGCCGAGTATTTTCTATATTTGACTCGTTCGATTATTGGATTTATTCTGTGACCAAAAGGTAAAGTGAGTAATTCAGCCAGAAGTTAGTATTGACTCAGTAATTGACAAGTTGACCAAACCAATATTGCATACTTCTTGATTGATGTCTATTTAGTGTGAACTACCAATTTGTGTTTGTTTAATATTGACCAAGACCACACTTTGTCGTTGTAGTTATAATTGTAAACGAGTAATCCGGGTTAAAAGTAAAACCATCTGTCCTGTAACTCCAACTTGGTACAGTGGTTGTGTTTCTTAGTTTAGGGATTCGATTTGAGAACAAGGTGGACCAGAGTCTTAGTTACGGAAGCCTTGTTTAGGTAGCATAATTAGTTGACCTCAAAGTTCCATTGAGCGGTCAACTAATTATTAGGTAATTTTAGAATAGATTGATTGGATTTGTCGAGCCATTTAACCAGTGCTCAAGTTGTGCTAATTCGAGCCATTTAACCAGTGCTCAAGTTGTGCTAATTCGAGCCATTTAACCAGTGCTCTGATTATTATTTTATTCAGGACAAGTTTGCCCGACCCCCAAACTTGTACCATTTGGAAGGGCTGAGAGATTAAAGTTTGAAGTTGGTGATTTAAGACGTGAAATAGACCTCTCAGTACCCAAATTAACTGAAAGCAGTGCCTAACCGAAATTCATTTCTTTACATATATATAACATTTCTTCCCGTTAAGCGTGAGGCCTGTACTTATATATATATATATATATATATATATATATATATATATATATATATATATATATATATATATATATATATAATTTCTACAGGACATTGTAGATATTTTTCTCAAGAGATACTTTGGTATAATAGATTACAAGTTAGACTTGTACATTTTCAATACAAATAAAACCTGTAGTTTTCATGGGTTTATATGTTTTACTCAACAGCTACAGGTTATTACTCGATGCACTGACAATTCTAACTGAGTATGTAGTGCATGCTGAAGGTATCGAATGGCATAACGAAGTCAAGTAATGTTTAAAATTCTGAAATATTGCCTCCTTTTGTATATGATTTGGTATGTATGAAATTTCTAGAAAGTAAAATTAGCCCAGGAAAGTAGCCAAAATCGGCCCGCATCGGCCCGCGCGGCCCGCGCGGGTAGTAAAATTCGGCCCGCCCCGCCCCGCCCCGCGGGTACCCGCGGGTACCCGCGGCCCGCATACAACTCTGGATAGCCGTAGTCGCGACAGCTAATTCTAGCTTAGTTTTTCATAGTTTAAGCTCAGAGTTCGCTATGCGAAGTATTTACACGTAAAAATAATAAATCTTCAACGGGCTTGCTTCGCTTGTACTGACTAATGAAAACACTTCGCATGAGCATTTTATTAATAGAATTTTCAAACTATTTTCTGCATCAATTCTGAAGCAGATACAACTGTTTGATTATAGGCGAAAATATGTTTTAAGTTGTCAATTTTGGTGTAATTTTGTCGAGAAGAGTGAAGCTTTAGAGTTGAGCTCATGGCTTCAACTTCATACGTTGAAAGTGCCTGTCGAACTCCCAAGCTCCACTTCCGCACCCAAAAACGTGCAACCGATTAGATTGCTGACAGTTGACAACTGCGCGAAGACATCAGATGCTGCCGCTTTAATAACTGCCAACCTAATTTGCATAAATGAGCTTCCGCAAAAAAGAGCCCTATACTAGCCCTGTGCTGAAGATAGGGCTTCTTTCTACTGAAAGAGAGACAGCACACGCTAAACATAAAAAATACCATTTTATACATTCCTGCTCCAGCAGGAATAAAAATTTAGAGACAGTTAAGAATTTGCACCATCAGTATTAAAACTGCCATCGTAGAAGACTTGATCGAGTACTTCTCACCAGCAATGAATTTACAAGTGAGTCTTGTGAGAACAGTTGTGCTGTTTCTTGAGTTTCACTTTTCGCATTCAACGGGCAATGAAGTCTTCTCAACCAATCAAACTCAGCCTATTCTCCGCATTCGTCGACGAACGCCGACCTGCGATCAGCAATTGCTCTATACATCGCTCTCCGATTGCATTTTTGCCGGCTGCGATGCCACGCTATGTCAGCATCGCCCGGGGCTCTGTTTCGAGTGCACCACATGTCCCAAGGGCTTCTCCATCGAAGAGTGCAGTCGTAGAAAGTGTGAAGTTTGCGCTCGAAACGACTACGGCTGCTATGACTGTGAGCCCTATCCAAGCTGCTGGAGCTGGGCCACTAAGGTCGGCGTAGTGCTGGGAGTCTATTTCTGCGGCCTGGTCGCCTTTATACTTCTGGTGCAGGTGGTAATTCTGGTGCATTGGCTTCGAACGCGTCCGCGTGAGCAGCAGAAAGCACCAGTGCTTAACTTTCCTGATCATTTTGAATGTAAGCAAAAGCTTCACATACTGTTTTTAATTTATAGTAGGGAAATGTGTGTACCGAAAGGTTTGGATGAAACTTCAAACCTGTTTAAAACTCCATAAGATGTGAAGTCTGTGATTACAAGTAAATACGTTTACTGTTCTCAGCTGTGTAATCTACTGCTTATAGTATCGGCGTACCTATGGTACTTCTATAAAATAGTACAAAACAGAAAACTTAATTTACACAATCCGTATAGCTCTTCATTATAATTAGTATTATTCTTTCAACTTAAAACTCAAACGTAAAATGTAGCTTAGGTAGAATTTGATCCTTTCAGGTTTCAAAATTTGGGCGGAGCCATCAATAATTTATTGGTTATTTCAACAGGTAATTATCGGAAAGCGACCATATGACCGTAGTCCAGAGATTCAAAGTGGCGACTTTAAAAGTTAAATTTTTGAAACGTGTTTTGATAGTTTCTGTTATTTCAGGCACAAGTACAACACAGACCACAAAATCAGCGTCTCTAATCGATCCGTTTGCGCAATCCTTGAATACCTTTTCAGGCGCACAATCACACCCTGAAAGTTTCACAGGAAACAGTTTAACACTACAATCCACTAAATTTGACACCAAGGTACACAGAAAGTTAGTGATATAATTGGAAGTGACTGACTATCCCAACTGTCTGAATTAAATGTGTTTCAGTGCTTAAAGTTCGCTGCTTAATGGCATCATTTGTTTGGCATAGCATCTGATTCAGGAAGTTTGCATGCTTTCCAAGGATGGAAATAGTATATTTTATTTGCGGAAAAATTGATTTTATGTTTATTTCATAACAAAAACCTTATTTAAATACCAAGGCTGCGTAGATCTTACAAATAAATCTAGGTTTTCTAGTGTTGCATCTGCATGAAAGTTTAGAAATCATTTAAAGCATAAAAAAGCCTGTTCATTTAATGCTGTGTGTGGCATAAACGAGATAAATCTAGCGCACACTAACGGCTGACCACCGCAAACTAAACGCTACCAATCAACAATGGTAGTAAGTAGCGGTAGTTTGTACCCAGTAAAACGAGGGTACGCTCACTCGATCTACTCATGACTGCATAGCTCAAAGGCGCAAGCACTGCGTGAGCGAATATTCCGTTTCGAGTTTCAGAACACAATATCAGCGGGTTGTTTTTTTCATTCACCAGGGTCCATATTTGGTGTACGGGTCAGCTGTAAGCGTGTTAATAATGTACAGAGAATTGCGTTTGCCATACTATTTGTGTAGCTATGGATTGCTGATGCTGATCCAAACTCGAACATTCTAAGCCCGCGCCTGTAGAACTGGTACTCAGTGTTCATCAACTGACATGACATCAGACTTTCCAAACAAATTTGGTAGGGTAGTTACCACTACGAAATGTTATCTCTCACCCATATTGAGTTTATTAGTATTTTTTGAAGAACAAAGATTAGGATTTTTGATTAACATTTTTGAAAAAACAGGATTAGTATTTTTTCAGATGCCAAGCCAAGGTTACCAACAGAAACTGCAATTATCGAAAGAGTTGATTATGTCCACCATTGATAAGATTATTCCCGGAATCGGCAAAGCCGAAAACACATCAAAGAGCTACAGCGCAGAAGAGACCCCTAGTAACCAAATAAAAAGCATGCCTTCAAAGAAATGAAAATAAAGTGGTTATGTTGTAAACCTTTGAAATTTGAAGAATGGAAGCAATAAAACAATCAACAGTTTATTTGATACTTTCAGCAAAGCTGTACTTGATTTATTGAATGTGTAACTGTAATTTGTACTTGTGGTTGATCTCTGGACAAACTACAGTCAGCTAATCAGTAAATAATACAAATTATCTGAGAATACTTGTTGTGAATCACGTGGATTCAAGCAAATATATTCAGCATTCTACGTTCAATCAAAGCTTGATTCGATTAGCGAACTTTGGTTATTACTACGAAAGTATACCACTGCTATTATAAATTTTAACTCATTTAACCCTTTCACGCAAAGTATCGATTTGAATTTAGCTGTTTAACTCTTGAGCTAAATGGACCACGCTAAATGGTCTGAACCTTAACCTAAGGCTTTCTGCATTTAACAGAAAACAAAATTAGCCTAGCGTTTTTGCTTAACCGCTTATATATGACTGCAGCATTTAGGCCAACTATAATAATAATAATAATAACAATAATAATAAAAACAAAAATCATAATAACAACTTTTTTGAAAAAGTTGTTTAATTTTTTATTTTGATTTTTGAAAAACTTTTTAATTTGCTATAATTTTCTAGGATCTCTTTAACTTTATCCCCCCCCAACAAAAGTTGGTCAACTTCAAAGGCTTATTGCAAGAGATCAACAGAACTTTAGAGCATGATTTATACATCGTTGGAATGCTTGAGATGCGTCTATTTAATAGTGTAAAGCATTTTTCTGTAGCTTCCTGCTATAGAAAGTTAAGCTTAAAAGACTATCAAAGTTACCGCTTTTTGCAATTTTTGGTAGTCTTTTAAGCCTAACGTTTTATAGCCATTAAATAGAGCACGTCTCGAGCATTCCAACGATGTATAAATCATGCTCTAAAGTTTTGTTGATCTCTTGCAATAAGCCTTTGAAGTTGACCAACTCTTGTTTGGGGGGGGGGATAAAGTTAAAGAGATCCATTTTCTATCCATGGGAATTGTTTGTAGTGGCTTTAGACTGTACAGTAATTAGTTTTTAGGTATATTTGTGTCTTTGAATTATGGTCTATGCCAGCTATCAGCTAAGAGCATACTGAATTAAAGCGTTCTTCGGTTTAAAATAGAAAACTCAAGTGCAAAAGTGTAAAATCTCAAAAATTTTGGAATGCAAAGTTGCGATAACATTATATTTATATTAAGGTTTGTTTTATATTTGTGTGTATTTGGTTCAAAGACACAGCAGACGATGCTCAAGGAATCAATGGTGAGCCGTTTGTTGTTGCTGCTGCTACAGACGAGAGCTGCTTTTATTCGGAGTGAAGAATGCGAAAACATTTCCTCTAAGGTTGAGGAATGTGTTCACAAAAGTGGAGTTGCCGCGGAGAAGCTTTATGCGGGCACGAATGGTGGATGTGCGACTTTGGTACGACTAAAGGAATGTGTACCGCACCTGCTGGAATGTGTACCTGAGCTGAGACAATTTGGTCCACTGTGCGGATCAAGCGAGGACATTCCTGAATCTAAGACTTGTGTAATGAATTTCTTGAACGCTCACAGGTAACTCACGCTGTCAGTAAGTAGGGGAGCAAGCTGGAATACAAAGGACAAAAGTATACACATTTGGTCATTTGAAGGAATTTTGTTTCACACATTTCCTGAGAATTAAAGTATAACATTACGGATAATGATATATAGAAATGAAATTTGAGCTGGATGAATTGAATTGGAGCTGGACTTTGAATTCAACTAACTGTTTGATGGGGTTAGATGTAACAGTTAGCTAATTCGAATCATTCACTTAAGGTGGTGATTCCTTTTGGAGACATCAACTTTGAACCTTTATTATTCATTCATTCCTTGGAGTTAAGAAACCATTTTTATATCGAATTGGAGCTTAATATGTTTTCTTTCTATTGAATACAGTGAACAAAACTTCACTTTTTTGGAAATTATTTTACTGCATTTTTGAAGTAATTTAATTTTCCAGATTTTTTGCAGACCAAAGTAATTTTTTTGTTAGGCGTCAGCCACGTCATTCGATTCCCCTATTAAATAGCTGCGGACCCTTTTTTAATTATTATGAAACCGCTCTTAGTTATAAAGGAATTAGCTAAAATGTAAGCGCAACTTGGATTTTGCTTACTTTTCCCAACGTTGGCAAGCCACCACTTTAGCTAGAAAACAGCAATCGTGGCAATTAAAAAAGGATCCCTGGGTATTTTTGTGTACAACACGTCCAGTAAGTGGCAACCCTCTAGCTTGCATAGTGAATGCTCCACAATCGCTGGGAAAAATTTGGTCATGTTTTTGCAAAAACTACATTTTTTACGATAGCAGCGTACGGGATAGCAGTTAGAAGATTATAGATTATATTATAGATTATAGATTATATTATAGAAATAAGCTGATTGGCTATGGGCGGTTCACTTTGCACGTCTCCAAAAAGTGACCCACTTTCAGTCCCTTTACTATAATGTCACGGATAATTGGCCTCGACGAGACCTTCAAATTGACACCCTTTGTTTAGTTTCACGGCTTGCGTAGTTCAAGATATGGCGGATTATTTGATTTCTGCAAAAATGACAAGTTTTTAACACTAAAATAAGAAAATCAGCTATATCTCACTATGGAGAAAAGCTAGAAAGGAGCTTCAAAACGCAAAAATGTAGAGCTCGACAAGATCTTTCGAATGAATATAATTATAGCTGTGCGGCTACTGTCTAATTGTCAAAAATCGGCAAAAACAGCTCTGAACGGAGACGTCGAAGTTTTGAACCGGGATTGCGCGGAGGTTGTTAGAATGCTAAGAGAACTTATTTTGGAAAGTTTCATCAAATTTCATCTTGATATATGTGCCCAAAAGAAATCACCACCTTAAATAACATCCAGCTTTCACTGAGCGTATCCTGAAACAGTTTTAAGTTTAGATTTTTGAGACCAAAATTGAAGCTTGAATTCGAGGTTCCAGTTGGTTCCACAAGTCAACGTTTAAGAAAATTATCCAAGCAATTGTCTCGTAGATCGGAGAATTACATACATTAAACTAAACTAAACGCGGGAGCTCGAGAACTTGCAGATTGAAGGATGTTTCCAAATAGCTCCAAGCGGAAATGCAACCAGACATTTTACGAGTCTGGCTCCCGGACTACAGACTACTGTAGAAAGAAGTAGGCTAGAATATAGAACATTTAAAATTATTTTATACATACAATATGTTAGAAATATGTGGCGTAAACTTAATTGACCACTCTGCACCTCGTGGTTGTATTCTCGTAGGCATAGATATAAAAAATGGACCCACTCTTTGAAATCATTCTGAATCTCTCACAAGCGATGGGTCCGCTACTGACTCGTCTCTTTTACCACCTTTACATCGAACATCTGACCAATCATTGAACGGAATTGTGTCGCGACCACCAACTTCTACTGTTCGCAAGCTGTAGTTCCCTACAACATGGCCTCTTAGCATGGACATGTATCGCTCAGTATGGACGTGGTTTGCTGCCTCGGACGGACAGGGGTTGGACATAATCGACACGAGCCTGTAAGTTGCGGTGGTGGAAAAGAGTCCAGGACGATGCGCGAGTCACAACCGGTGGTGGAAAGTGTCATAGAATACACGGTAGGCAACCTCGTGGAGGATAGAGTAGCGGATGGTAAAGCCACCGGGTACTCTCACTAGGATTCGACAGATGCACTACAGAATGAGAACCAGTGAAATGAGAGAAGCTGGAGAAAATGCCCCAAAACGAATGCTTTAGGTCTGTTTGACGAACGGTTAACCTACTTCTTTTCTTTCAGAGGTGATTTACAAAGTTGCATTCCTCCATTGGCGGAAACCATGGCACCTGACGATTGCACAGGACCTGGATGGCAGCGTTGTCTCTATTGCAAGTATACTAGATTAGAAAAGCAGTGCTTAGGAAAGAGTGATCTATTCAAACAGACCTGTGGCGAGATCCCTGAAGCAGCTCTGGACAAAGTGTACGACGAACTAATGCCCTGTTAAACTGTCGAAGCTCTCAGCTATATATTTTTAATTAAATCTTTACTATTGAAACATTCTAAACTGTGTGCAATTTAAATATGAGCCAGTACGAGGGTGCGGCAGACAACAGAGGCAAGTTTTCGGAAATTGAATTTTAGCAATTTTAGCTTATTTTGCTATACTACTTTATACACTATTTATAAAAACATCTTTGTATAGTTTCAAGCCAGGTGGGCGTGATCAGAAGCGTCTTTGAAAAATTTATAGGTAAACTAAGGCCCTTAATACTCTATATGTAATGAAATTTTTATCAGCGCTGAACTTAAAAGGGAAGCATTTCCGAACCACATTTGTATGAGAAAATTTCGTCCCTACACGGAGAGCTTTCGATGATATATATACATATGCCATATTTTGAAAAATTTGAAAATTAACTTAAATTAAACTAAGGCCCTTGATACTCTATATGTAATGAAATGTTTAACAGCGCTGAACTTAAAAAGGAAGCATTTCCGAACCACATTTGTATGAGAACATGTCGTCCCTATACGGAGAGGTTTCGATGATATATTTAAAAATTTAAAAATTAACTGAAATTAGGGTAGTGAGGGTTCTGATTGACGCGCTGAGATGTATTGGTCAAAGCTGTCAGCACAATTCTTGCTACAAATTGTTGGCATGTTTACAAGCTGACAAGTCCCGAATTTTCGGATTGAGCATTTTGTAAGCTTAATACATCAGGAAGTGCAGATTATCTTACAGTCGGGAGCGTCATTGCCAACCTACTTCAAGCATTGAATTCGCCTGGTTAACTGTGCATTTGCACATGCTGCTTAGTGCATGGGTTGTTGGGGGACTTTGTATATTTGTTTCCATTTCCTCGTCTCATTTCTTATTTTCTACTATTGGTGGAACATTACAATTTTTGTGAGGTCCTATATCTAGTTTGAATTAACTTAGAACTAACTAACAGTCGAGTTGCACCATTTGATTGTAGTATTTACTCAAAGAATTTCAGCGCAAATTTGAATAACCATATTTAATCAATTTTCACTCGTATTTAGCTATGATTGAACTTTCTGAACTTCTGAAGTATCTACCTCACTAATATTTTCTAACATTAGACAATTTTTCTTGTTAGAAATGAATTTTTAACAGACCTTTAGATAACTTTGGTTTATAGTGTTTCTATGCGTTAAGACTCCTGTATTATTTTTAAATTCGAAGTCCACTTTTTGTTTCATTTATTTTGTTTAATTTTCTTAGCTTTATTAATTATTTATTACTTATATCATTTTACTACAGTGCCGAGGACTTTCAAAGTCTTCTTTTTGTTTTCTGATGTTTCCTGCGCATCTCTTCCTTGTTTCGCTCAACTTGTGAGCTCTGACGTCATTTCAGCGAACTTGCCTGTTATTTACTTGTGGCTTGTGACTTGTGGCCACAAGTTGCCAGCAAAGTTTGATGAAACCCAATTTTGGACAACTTGTGGCCACAAGTCACAAGTTCACAAGTTGTGGCTTGTGAACTTGTGACTAATGGTGAAATCGGCCACTAGTGGCACAATCTCATTATTTATACCCTCTTGGTTAAACCAGCAATTATATTTATCCAGGATGCATGAGCCAACCCAACTAAAATTTGCTTTTTAATTGTTCCAGCTAGCGCAGGAATTTAGCTAACATGGGAAAGTTGTATCTTTTGTATGTGCATTTGTATTAGGTCTACAAAATTTTCAACTCCTTTTGCATTCAGAATATGTATGCAATTAGGTTCTTAATGCTCTGCAGCGCTAGCTCAGATGAATGCCATTCCAAAATCTCGTCAATTTAATTTTACCGGTTGGCAAACTAACGAAAGCGAATTTGGGTCCGTGAGCATGCTTTAGTTTTCGTACACAATTTGAGAAGATCTTCAATTTTCAGGTTACGGTTTCGTTAAATTCGGCTGATATAAAGCCTCTAAAAGCAGTCTTATCCAGCCTGAAATGTCATGGACCTAAATCTGAAGGAAAGTCGTCCAATATCTTAAGTTCGTCAAATTTCAGTCATTCTTCAATGTTTTAACTACTTAGAGCAATTGTGTAAACAACAGTTTGCTAATTCGCTGCCGTGGGTTCTGCAAAAATGTCAGTTTTAATTTAATTTCATGTAAACCTTCTGCGACTAGATGCATTGAGTGACATGAATGTTTTTAAACATACATACTCAACACAGAAAAGCAAAGCAAATGTGAAATTCTAAGACCAAGATTTAAAAAAACTTAAAATATCCTTGAAAATTTTTAATGGGAAACCTAACGGATTTTCATGACCAAACATGATTAGTTCACAAGCTTATCAAGTGCACAATGATAGTTTTAGAAGAAGTTTTAGTTTTTCAAATTTTAGCACTGTTTTGCCTTTGCTTTTGCCAGCCTTTGCATAAACTGATGTGATGAGCTTAGCCATATTACCAAGGTACATAGTAATAGATAAGAAAGACTTATTGTGTCAGACATCACTATTTCTGATCATACCAGAGTCATAGCCTACTCTGGGCGCTGGCAAACTAAAACTTTATTTTATCCAAACTTGCACATCTAGGAATCCGGATCTGGAAACTTAACGCAAACAGTATTTTCACATTGAGCCTGCTTCCAGAAAACAGAGAGCAAGCAACGTCTGACGGAGTGCGCAAAAGCGAAAAGGGAACGAGCCATCCATTTGCAAAGCACGACTATAGCTTGACGCGTGTCACGTTATCTGCTTTTGATATTCTCCTTTTGATTAAATTACTAAAAAAACAAATCTCGTCAGAAACGAAGTTGTACCAAGAAATGTTTCTCAAACATCTCTCGGCTAAGCAATCTAGCCCTTTTTGGGCTGCACTTGTCGCACCTGGGACCATAACGCAACTAACAAGTCTGCTGCCTTATTCGACAAGTTTCAGGTTCACTTTATCCAGCCAACTGTAAAGACCTAACTACCTATCCCATGTTTCACATTATGGAAAACGTTATAGAAAATTTAAATGGGCAGGACAATTCTAACTGGGTACAAACCCTATATTGTTGTAAAAAGTCAATGCAACTGCAACCGGAACTGAAAGCTAGAACCGGATTCTAAATCGGTACTTTGGAACATGAAGCGATTTCAAAACTAGGAACCGGTCCATTCTGCATGCACTTTTATACAGCTAATCTGTGTACTTTGCCGACATGGCTTACTCAACATAAGCTATAGGTTATCATGCATACATATAAGCACAGTATGTACAAGCTGCAAAAGTTGTGAGTCCAGTCAGGCCTAATAAACAGGCCAAGCCGAATCGAGATCCAGAAACTCTGATCTCTGCTGCTGGACACTGGAATAGCGATTGATTCAGCTTTCTGGAATAAATGACTGAATCAGGACAATATATGAAAGTATTGATCTCGGTTAGCGACTACTGAGACTTTTCACGGTTCAAACGTCAGACGTTCAAACTAAAACGGGTATGCACTGCGGCAAGCAAACTGCTAACTAAAACTAAAAACTAAAAACTCAATGTAAACGGAAGACAAACACAAGCAAAGACAAGTTTTTTCAGCCAAGCCATCGAGTTCCAATCCATAATGTCAATTTTCCAATCAACAATGCATAGCTATTCCAAAATTCGCCAGCCTAAAACAATCGAACATGTATGGAGCTTCTACTGCGCAAAGTTGGGCAACGAAGAACTATAAACTGACAATTTTGCTTTTTAGCGACAGAGTACTGAAGCCCTTCGAATGGGCGTGAAAGATCCCAGTCAGCGGGAAACAAGTGCCCCAAAAGAATCACTTAAGGTGCTGGTTTTCTTTCGGGTATTTTTGACTCCTACGGCTTTAATCCTTTACGCAAAGGGCTAAAACTTACGAAATAACCTATTTCCGTGCTCGTTAACAGTTTAGGACCAGTCCCGTATTCTTAGGCCAAAAGATAAGAAAGTTTTGGTTTTTGGCCTTACGCTCCCAGTAGGTAGACAAGACACGGGATTGGTTGGTATGGCGGGAAAGAGGACTCGAAAATGAACATTTTTGCTCTTACAACCTTTGAGCTATCTCCAGTGGTTAAGTCAGTATAGGCAAAAAAACTGTTTTTAGGGTAAAAAAATGGCCATTTTCGAGGAAATCAGTTTTTTCAAAAGTACTGCCACATGTTACGGACAAAATTGGCTTAGTTATACTCAATCGATACATCGTCCAAATGCACATTTTATGAATGCCTATTAGCCGGACTTTATTGCTTTCAGCTAGAAATTTGGCCGAAAAACCATTTTGGCAAAACTGCGATTATTTTGTTTCGAACATCGATTTCTCAAAAACTACTAGACGGATTCCGGAGATTTTCGGCAGAATCGAAATTCTGTCTGCGGAGGGTCGTTTTTCTTGGTTTGAGCTAAAACATACTGAGTAGCAAGAAAACTCAATGCGAAGTTGCGAAATTTCGTGTTGCTGTGCATTTAGCCGATTTTCTCGACCGTTAAGACCTGCTGAGCCAAATCCAAGAAAACGTCCCTCGGCCCATATCGTGGCACAAAAAGAACTTTTGGCCGATTCTTCAGTTTTGAGAAATCGGTGTTCAAAAACTTTTGGTCTATATTCATCCTGTTAGATGTCAGCTTGTCAGAAAATTTCTGCTATTTTTTTGCTAATTTCGCCAGTTCTGTAAGCTCATGTGAATGTACAGATAATAAGCTTTAAAACGATGTATAAAGCTCTTTGCAACTCCCAAAATTGCGCAAGTTATAGCGTTTCAAAAAAATCACCACAAAAGCACTCCACAAAAGGATACCACCACCTTAAGGTGCGGGTATCCTTTTGTGCAGTGCTTTTGTGGTGATTTTTCGAAACGCTATAACTATCGCAATTTTGGGAGTTGGAAAGAGCTTTATACATCGTTTTAAAGCTTATAGTCTGTACATTAACATGAGCTTGCGAAACTAACAAAATTAGCACAAAACTAGCTGAAATTTTCTGACATACTGACATCTGATAGACTGAATATAGACCAAAAATTTTTGAACATCGATTTCTCAAAACTGTAGAATCGGCCAAAATTTTTTCTTGTGCCATGATATGAAGGACATGTTGGCCGAAGGACATTTTTTTGGATTTGGCTCAACAAGTCTCAGTACTCCAGAAAATCCGGAAAATGCGCGATGACACGAAATTTCGCAACTTTCTGTTCAGTTTTCTCACACCTGGAGATGTTTTAGCTCAAACCAAGAAAAATGTCCCTCCGCAATAGGGCGAATTTTCATTCAGCCCAAAATCACGCGAATCCATTGGACAGTTTTTGAGAAATCAATGTTCAAAACAAAATAATCGCAATTTTGCCAAAATGGTTTTTCTGCGAATTCCCTAGCTTAAAGCAACGAACTCTAGCGAATAGGTATTGATAAAATGCGCAATTGAACGGTGTATCGATTGAGTATAAATAAGCCGAAATTGTCTGTAAGATTTGGCAGTAATTTTGAAAAAAACTGATTTCGTCAAAAATGGTCATTTTTTGACCCCAAAAATCGTTTTTGGCTTATACTGACTTAACCACTAGAGTTAGCTCAAAGGTTGTAAAAGCAAAAAGTTCATTTCGGCGCCCTCTTTCTAGCCATTACAACCAATCTGGTGTAGCGACTACGTATATACTGAGAGAATAGTTGTAAAACCCTAAACTTTCTTATCTTTACAACTAAATATCCGGGACTGGTCCCAGAATGTTAAAGAGCCCGAAAATAATACGTTTGGAAAGTTTCATCCACTTTCATAATAATTGAGCCTGTAGGGTCGAATTTACACAAAGCGATACCAGCACCTTAAGATTGCCTGGCTCTATTTCGCATTAGCTGTGCTATCTTTTGTATTGTTGCACGGCCGATTTTGTGGCCCTAAGCCTGTCCCTAAGTCTCTGTCTGTACCTGGTTAAACTTAGGAAATTGAAAAAGGTAGGCTAAAAGGTTTGTATCTAAAAACTTGTTCGTTGTATAAAAGATACAGTGCTACAACATTACATACAGGTTGGGGACATGTTGTAAAATTCATTTAACTACACTGGTATTATTCCATTGAATGAATTGAATTGAACTGATTAAATGTTCGGTTCAAAATCAGAATTTTGGAAAATCGGCGTTTTTTGACAATGAAAAAAAAGACCTGCAATTATCTCTACGAACAGTTAAACTGCCATTTATCATAGTCTTTAATTTTTCTTTGTCTTTTTTTCTTTATTTTTTTTAGTTTTTTATTTTTTTTATTTTGGTTTTTTTCTTTTTCTTTTTTTTTTTCTTTTTTTTTTTGTTTTATTTTTTTATTTTTTGGTTTATTTTTTTTTTTTTAGATAGTATTTTGTTTTTTTTTTTTTTTTTCCTCCCGCCCCTCTATTTTCCCCCGGATAATAAATATATATATTTTTTTTTATTTTTTTTGTTTATTTGTTTTTTTTGTTTTTTAAAAATTTGCTATCTTTCGGATAAACTAAATTCTTGGATTTTTCTTCTCTTATTCTTTGGATCTTTAAGTTAGGTTTATTTAGGATTTATATATTTTGGTTTGTTTGTTGTATTGAAATTTGTTTTCTTTTAAACTACCATTTCGGTAATGCAATTCATTGATGCTAAGGGCATTTATGCCATAGGTCCAAGAGTTGAGTTAGAATGGATTGTACTGACACGGTAGTTTCTGTTCTGCTCATTACATCTGTTGAATCTGTGAATCTGTAGTCTATCTGTAATTGTTTCTTTTCTTTGTGCTGTACAGTAATTGATTTTGCACTGTTAGCGTTAAGCTATATTTATTCTATAAGATGCACTGCTAATGCCATGTAATAAGATCCATTGTTAACCTATATTTGTCTTCTTTTTCATTGTTGTAAAGGTAAATTTGTCGTATTTACTCTTTTGATCGTTGTATAGGTAACCTTGTGTTTTTGACTGTGTATAGGATAATATGTAGTATCTTACTCTTGTAAAGCAGTGAATTTTCTTGCATTGTTAGAGCTCTATATAAATACCTGTAAGTGTGATTGTTTTGTGTGTGAAGTGGTTTTGTATGAGTGTGGATTTATTTAATAGTGGTCTTTAGGGTACTTACTTTTCTATTCGTGGGATCTTTCTTCTTAGTGAACTTACGTCTATTTTTGATCTTCTTTAAATTGGATTTACAGTTAGTCTAATATTGCTATCAAGTTTACGTTCAATGTGAAACATCTACCCCTACGTTTCGAGGTTACTTGTATTTTGACTACCAATAGCTACCAAATCTTTCTTTCTTTGAAGTTCTTTCTTTCACTCTTATGTGGGCATCTGAATGGCGCACCGCACGGTGTTGCACGGTTTAGGTCCGCTCATACGGAGTTGGAAATGGGACTTTACTTACTTTTTATTCTTTACTCGAATTACGGTAGCATTCTCGTTATCTTGGAATTTATCAGGCGCTAAATTCATTTCCAGGGGGATGATGTTAAAAACCTACTTTACTAACTGTTAATCCACCCTAAATTACTCTACTTGTGTTTCATGAATGATCAACGTATTTGATCCAAACAGCAACCATCTAGCTTACATCATGTAGCTTATTTGCTTATGTAATCAGTTGTATTGTAATCGTCGTTGTGACCAGTCGGCCTGTTGAGCCATCCTTTGTATTTACTGCCGTATTTTCTTATTTGCCATTAAAGAAGCCGTAAGTTCTTATTAAATCATGATGGTTATTTATCTTTACTAGGGTATCTTTAGTTAGGGATCTTTCTTTTCTTTGATCGAGTTGCACCCTAGGTAGCCTAGGATTAGAACCTGCATTCGTTCCGCCACTTAGTTGCCGGTTTAGTTACCGGACAGTAAACCGGTAGTTAACACTAGACTGGAATTATAATTGGAGATTCGGTAGAACGGGCTAGCAAAATGAAAGGCAAGGGATAGGTTTTGCGTATTTATATCCCTTCTGTGTCTCATATTAGCGTTGCCGGCTCATCGTTATTTTCGAGAATATGACTAAAGCTTAGAACATTTATCTAAAATGTTCCTCACTGTCATTCTTTAGCTGCAGTTTAGCCGGTATATACTACAAAATATAAAGTAGTGGGGCCGCTAATTTCAGCTGAGATTGTAATTTTTCAGTCACCAAACTTAATACATAAGTGTTCCGGTCAGTTTGTGTTTTCAAGGATGTGCATGTGCTAGACGGATAGCGAACCTAGATACTTCTAGAAGTGTCTGGTCATTTTAGACACTTCACATATTGACTTCGAAAATTTTGTCAGTGACCTTTTTCGTGCAATGTGCCTAGGCACTTTGCGAAATGTCTAAAATGACTAGAGACTTCTAGAAGTGTCTAACTTCGCTATATGTCTACCACACGCATTTTCCGTATGTTATTGTTAATTTTCACGTTGTTGTATTCTTATATGTCTGTTATATAATCCTTCAGTATTTTATTGTCACCGTTTATAACTTTCTTCTTTGCATGTTTATGTTTTTTACTTGTGTGGCTTTGCAGGCTTGTTTTTCGAAGGGGAGGCATAGTAAGAACTACCAAACAAAAAGATAAAAAGTTGGGGAAATTAGTTTGACGACTGAAATCGTAGTTACCGTTTTTGGATGCTTTTCAATAAGTAGCATCACTCCTAACGATATAAGGAAGCTTAACTTTAAGCTATCAACTGGAGACTGTCTCAAAGAGACTTTTGTCAAGCGACTTGTCGGTTATTTTGATGACTAATTAACACAGGCAACGAAATAACTGTAACGGGACTACTTTCTAAGTTCTTAAATTTCCGACTTACGTAAATGTTTATTTGTTTGGAGAACTGCTGAGTAATGATTCTGAGAAAAGCTCCTAACTTACGTAGTTTAGGGCACACTAAAGTTTAGCTATGACATTAAAGAAAAGTTTAACCGCGCGCCGACATTCTGAAGATTGCTTTCGTAATTTCGACATATCGAAAATGGTTTAGTCATGCGACATCTTACGCAATTATTGAGTAAGCGCACAAGTATTTAAGGAGCTGCAAAGTTAGCTCTAGATGTCATTGTTTTAACAAGAAGTTATCGGTAACGTAACTTAACGTAATTAATGTAAGGTAACGTATGTAAGCTGCCGCCTGATTAAACAATTTTTGATAGTTCAAAATTGCGAAAACAAACTTTTGAAATGCCGCAAACATCTAAATAATCGTGTAAAACTGTTTATTTAAAATGGCTGTAAAATAGCTAATTTAGTTTAAATTTAGCCAGTTCGCTTAAACTCTGGAAACTAAACTCTACTAAAACTACTAAACTCTACTTGCGTTTATTGAAAATAATTTCTGCTTGCGACGACGAGATGCAGACGATCGATATCAAAATGTTCTTGGTGTGCTCAAAGGTACCGCTGACGCGCATCCAGCAGGTGCTCCAAATTAAATTTGTTAGAATAGTGAACAGGTCAATACGGATTTTACAGTAGTCAGCGGAAATTGACGGGGAAATAACTGATATCGACATCGGTTTGATTATCAGAAGTACATATACGAATATGCCCCTTGGCAAACTCAGTCAGTCCATATCACTATCTAAGCAGAATAGTGACGAGTTTAGGGGGTTCCTCAGCACTTTGGAAGAGACGGTGCGCTGCACCGCACTCGCGTATGCTTCCACGGTTAAGGAACTTCTAAAAAGATGGTCAACTACACTGGATGAATCGTTTGTCATTCCAGCAACAAGTGGAAAATGCAGTGGTCTTGCGACTTATCATATAAGATTAATTGCGTGTCATCCAACCCTGTCAACGTCAGTCCATCCGATCTGTTCGGAAATATGTACAACGAATTAGCCTACTAACACTCTACTCTGTCCTTCCTAGTGCTTTAAGCTTGAAATATGCTCGGCACATTAAGGCCAAAATCTCGGGGGGTTCCACTTACCGTTGTTAACTATATATTCATATGTGTTTGAGTTAAAAAGCATCTCATTAGCTAATTGCCTACCTTATGTCAATGGCAACAAGTGGAAAATGCAATGGTCTTGCGACTTATCATAAGACAGTTTATTCTTAATTGTGTGTCATACAACCCTGTCGACGTCAGTCCATCCGATCTGTTCGGAAATATGTACAACGAATTAGCTACATTCGGTCGCAAAGCAAATTTTTCTACTGTTCAGCCGTTACTGAAGGACGTAATTTCAAAAAGGTTGGTAGACTACAAAAGTTATGTCGACAAAATATTTCTAATTAATTATACTGGAAAAGGTTAAAATCATGCCAAACGCTTTCTTTTCTCGCTTTCCAGTTTTTTTACCTATTTAGTTTGCATTTTTGTCCACGGTATTTGACTTTGTTTCCTAGATCGTTGATTAGACAGCGAGCCTCTAAGAGTTCTACAAAATAAGCAAGTGTCTTTTTTATTTTCAGCTTGGTAAGCAGCATCAGCCAACGTCGACCAAGCCTACAACAACCTCCAAAAGAAATTCTTGCAAAGATTCTTTTCTACATGCCGTTGCGAAATCGCATTCCCCTGGAAGGAACTCTAACCGAGATTTCAATCAATTGATCCTCGGATCCTGTACTCAGCTCGATGAATTGGGGGCCCGCGCCACGCGGGTGCCCCTTCCTCACCCCCCCCCCGGGGTTTTTTCTTTTCCCTGCCCCTGGGGGGGTTTTCTGTGGGCCCCTTCCCCCGGGGGGTGCGGGAATTAATTGTCCGGGGCGGCCCAATTTCCATATTATTACCCTGGCTCTGCCCTGGCCTTTTCCCCCGGCCCGCCGGGGAACTTTTTGCGGACGGTCCCGTGTCTTTCTGGAGCTTTACGGAAGGGTTCGCTGGAGCTCCGCCTTGTCAATCCAAATTTTAACACACATGTTGTCCTGTCGAACAAAAGCTCTACAACAAAGCTACAGCAAAACTACCGTTCATAAATATAAAAAGTGGGCGATTCGTTCGACGACTGAAGCGGTGGTCAGCCTAGATAGCCTAGATAGAGAGATTGTGCAAATGGAACGTTTAGTTTTCTATTTACTTCCAACTTTTATCCCAAAATAAAGCAGTTGGAGTTTGCTTTGCGGGAAGATAAAGATTTCAGAGACGCTACCTACAACAACACAGATCACAGAGTCAACAAAGTAAAAGCGGTCGCTATGCGAACTGTTGCTCGAAGCTGACACGCCCACAGCGCTTTAGAGTTTCAGCACATAAACGGTAGGGTCTGTTTTGCTATAGTTCGACAATGAAAGAATTGGACACATCACCGACAGGCAGTTTATTGCAAAAGAGACAACTATTGGAATTGGTCATGGGAGCCTTGGAACGGTACAGGGCTGGGAAGGAAACTGCATTGTGAGGGTCCAGAAACCACGATGTCACGTGAGCCAAGTGAGGAAGAGAGGAACAGTAGATAAGCGCAACGAAACGGATCATCTTCCGGCATGAGTGACTACTGAAGGGGGACAAGACGGTGAATTAACAGGAGTGAAACCGCTGGTGCTGAAGCTTAACCTCCAAAGGGGAGCAATACGAGACCGGGTGCTTGAACCAGCTCCTAATATCCCACGGAATACAGATCCACCATGTAAATATCCAGTGAGGAACAGAAAACCGGTTCACCGTTAAAATTCTTTGATTACGAAAGCGAAAGGTATAGAAAGTGTCGATCTGGACTTGACTGGGAGATATTGTAGAGTTGGGTTTTTGAAAGTAATAACGAGAGTCCATAATTCCCTTATATTATAGAAGAAGAGTAAGCCACTAGAGGGCTTCTTTTCCTGGCATTGCGTAACGGTGCTCCGCCCACAATAAGCGAATGTTCCCCCGTTTGGGGGGTCGACCATGACAAAGCATAGCATTGTAAGCCATTAACGAACAGAGCAATAGTTTTTGTTCTGATAACAGAGAGCATGCCTAGGGCCGATTTCATCATTAGTCACACTTTCACAAGTTCACAAACCACAAGCAAATTCGGTTTCATCAACAATTAGTCACAAGTCACAAGTGACATGCAAAGTTCCTGCCTGTGACAATTGCACCACAAGATGATTTTCCAGTTTCAGTTTCATCAAGCCACAAGCCACAAGCCACAAGTTCACAAGTCCCTATCACAGTTGTTTATTGATTTGAATTTGTTTGAGGGCACACTATAGATTGTTGGTCCAATAAGAAAGCCTTTCGGAATGAGTCAGGTTTCCTCCGTCAACAAAACGGATATATCCAGACAAAATGTTAAATGCCAGGGTTCAGCGAAAGCTATCCAACCGGCTATTTTCACTGATGTTGGCAGATTAAAGCTTGGGGCAGTGATCAGCTATTTTAAGACAATCTTGCAAAAAACTGTAAAATTTTCATTGTAATCTTTTACAGCCATTGAAACGTTTTGTGAGTACTTTTCCATCATTCACATGAAGAGTTCCCCGTTTTGCACTGGTCTTGGGTGGACGTTTAACTCCGTTCGTCTCCCTCCCCTAAGACGCTAAATGGGTCATGGACTTTCCTGTTACTACATACCCCCTTCGCTACTAGCGCTAGGCTTGTTTAGAATATCTTAAAAGTATTTCATTTCTGAGGGATAACATTAACACTGACATAATGGTGTTACAACAGGGTTGCAATGCATGATTTAGATGGAAATGAAGAGAATTTATCCAGATATTCGTGGGCTCAGCACCCCATTTGTCGATTTCTGTGCTACCAATTTAGTTCCCAAGCCGTTATCAACATAAGATGTTGATAAAGTAGTGCAGGTTGCAGTCGAAGATCTGGGATAGCAAGCTGGGCGGTGGTATGTTAAGGGCTACATTGACGCTAGTTCCAGATAGTGCCGGAATTCGAATTGGTGAACAGTGAGTGTCTCAGTCCTTTCAGATCGATCCAATCCAATAAATCAATATGACAGGTGTGAGGATGTTGCTAATCAGACAAATCCCAGCCCTATCATGCTGATTATTTTGGTCGTAAATTGCATATTGATCAAAATGAAAAATTCGTTATGTCTAGTGTCACTACAGTTGCTGCCGTTGATGGGTACTCCGCCCTGGAGCCAGGGGCAGTTGCAATGCCAATTACAGCAGCGATGTCATTTTTGTCAACTATTTTGTATGTAAGTTGCCAGAAAGTATGGAATGTGGGATCAAATTGAGGTAGATCCCGGGAAAGAAATTATGCTGACGCTCGCAGTGCAGGATTTTTTAAAAAAGTTTCTAGCGAAATACTACTAATACTACTAATTAACACAGGCACTGATTTGTTTCCTTAAGCATAAAATTAAAAGGGTACCCTAACCCTACCATCTTAAAGTAGTTGATGAAAGCTGGATGGATGCTTCGGACGACTGTTGCTTAAGTCAGCTAGCTGGTTATCGTTAAGGTTTGAGTAGGTCGCCGGAAGTATTTTTGGACTTCGATCCATGCCGCACAATTTAATTGGTTTCCAACACTAGCACTGCATCAACCTAGTGATTTGTACGTTTAGAATAATAGTATTGGAAGTTTCTGGGTACAGTAAATACTCGTATTTTGTATTCTCTGAACGCTTTAAACATTAAGACAACTGGAATACTCGGGTCCCAAAATAAGGAATACTCGGATACCACCACCTTAAGTCAAACGAGGTACACTACAATTTAACAAATGTAATTAAATAAATTGCCCACTTCTGTGCACATTTAGCTCTTTTGCTATTTTGAAATGCTCTGGACTAACGTCAATGAGCTTGTAACGGTAGAATACCTTATCAAGCCGTAAAGCACGTCTTTGGAGCTCCTTATCGTTTCCAACATATGTATTTACAATATATGACCGTTCAAATGTTGTAGGACAACAAAAGTGGAATAAGTTCCAGATTGATTGTGATTGTGTAGTTTTCATGTTGTCAACTTTTGAAATGTTGAACTGAATCGAAAAGGCTTAAGGCACAGGTGAACTCAAGTTTTTTGAAATGAGCACGTCTTTGGAGCTCCTTATCGTTTCCAACATATGTATTTACAATATATGACCGTTCAAATGTTGTAGGACAACAAAAGTGGAATAAGTTCCAGATTGATTGTGATTGTGTAGTTTTCATGTTGTCAACTTTTGAAATGTTGAACTGAATCGAAAAGGCTTAAGGCACAGGTGAACTCAAGTTTTTTGAAATGAGCAGAAGACCATATCAAGCTAGTATTTAGCTTAGCACCTTGAACATAAACTACAATAACAACAGTTTGACTAATGATGAAATTGTTATAACATGTATCCATGGGAATTTGTGGTAGCCTGGCCTTAATTTAATTTTATTTAATAATAGCTGTAATTAATTTTAGTTCAACTTCGATCCATTAATTATGGACTCTGCCGTTTATCAGCTAATTTCATAACACACACTAGCACATATAGAAAGCGCCGTCCAGCCTAAAGTGGAAAACTGAACATTCCAGTTGTAAAGATTAATAGTTTTGGAATGCAAAGTGGTGATAATAGTGTATTTATAATATAGGTTCGTTTGGTGTTTGCGTGTTACTTGGTTCAAGGGCCTGAGTTGACAATGCGCTTAGAAATGCTGGCACACTGTTTCCTGTTGCTCATGGGAGCTGCTTTTGCTCAAAGTGAAGTCGATATTCCTGAATCCAATACTTGTGTTCTCGATTTTATGGAATCCCACATGTAGTGAATTATGAAGAAGGAGAAGCCACGGCTGAGGCCTGGAGGCAGTGTTATAAAGACGGGGTTAAGTCTTTGCCGAGTTAGCTATATGTTGGGTTCTCAATAGGACTTTCTAGTTAGCCTAATCTGTTTTATACAATTGTTCCAGTTAACCCTGTTATTTCTTAAGTTAACTCAAATTTTTAGATTAACTTGCTCACAGGCACAGGCAGACAGACACACAGACACACACAGACACACACAGACAGACACACACAGACAGACAGACAGACAGACACACACACACACACACACACACACACACACACACACACACACACACACACACACACACACACACACACACACACACACACACACACACACACACACACACACACACACACACACACACACACACACACACACACACACACACACACACACACACACACACTCACACACACACTCACACACACACACACACACACACTCACACACACACACATACAGCATGAAGACTGCTCTGTGTCATAATACGCTTGATGAAGGACCGATGTTAGGTTTGGTTAAGGCCAGTGGTACGAAGACCAATTGCCAGCACAAATACCTGATTCATTACCAGAACACATGTATCATATTTTCCAGGAAATTAAATATAACTAACATATTAAATAAAGTGCAACGAAATTATGCTTTAACAAATTATACTGTAACCTTAGTGATAAGTGATACTGATAGCTCAGCCAATCTCCGACTGGTCTGTACTTAACTTGATACTCGTCACTGGTTCATAACAGTATGCAAAGCCATCCATAAGTTCCCAAACCTTAGCAGTAATTACAAATTAGTGAACTTGAAATGAAAATAGGTAATGAGACCGTCACATTGAACTGGCCATGGCGGGTATGTCGCGACTAACAGAGAATTAGTTCGGAATTTGCGAAAAAGATTTGTCACTAAAGTTCTGAACTAAATTTTCATTTTTAGTTCGGACATTGTATGAATACTTTTCTGTCACAAAGTTTTCAGTATACCTTTTGTTACTTACTGACATATACTATGCAAGACAAGATCAGTCACGGCTAAGCCTATTCATCAGCAGAGTTTGGGACAAAACGGACCTTAGTCTAAGGTTAAGTCTGCTAATCTAAGTCAGTTCATTCTACAACTCAATCAAGTAACTAATTCAGTCAATGATTAACAGATGTTGAGTTGTTTAGGTTGAATGAAACATATTCTCAGAACCGCTCAAATAGTTGCTCTGAGATATCTTCTCATCGGTGACTGTTTTGCCTGAATTATTTCAGAGAGGATTTGGGAACTTGTATCATTCCCTTGGCGGAAGACATGGACACGAACGACTGCACCGGGCCGGGATGGCAGCATTGTGCAGCCTGCAAGTATATTGGAATAGAAAAGCAGTGCTTAAGAAAGAGTGATCTGTTAAAGCAAACCTGTGGGGAAGCGGCTGTAGCAACCTTAGACAAAATATACGATCAACTCATTCCATGCTAACTATTCTATAAACCTAAGTTAAATAATAAACGATGCAATATTGTTAAATTATAATTGACATAGAAAGGAGATGGTGCACATAAATGAACAGCATTCTAACAATTTGTACTCAGTATATGGAACTTTGCGTTAGAAAAGATGTCGGTTTTTTTGAAGAATTATCCATCGAATGATTGGAAATACTTTTGTGGACTTGCCACAATTTCACAGACGTAATAGGTGCGTTGAAAAGCCTCAAAATTTATGGCATTTTCAAAGCGTGAAGAATGGCAATGCTTCTTTGGTTTGATTACGCAAAATCAAATTTCGTAATTCATACATTTGGTTATAGTAGCGAATTGTCTAACTTTTAGAACACTTAAAGTACTTTTCTAGTAGCAAAGGGTACTGTGTTTGTTTGGAATGTTTTTGTAACGGACAGTTCAGATAAATGTACGTTATGTTTACATAGTATTCCTCACAATAACATAAACAGTTAAACAGAGAGCAATCGAACTTGTTTGTTCCCGAAGGGCCTTCTGCAATTTTACAAAACCTGATTAAGGTACGCTGCATGTAAAACCCTTAGTCGTGTCTGTCGCTAAAGCAATTCCTCTATGTTTCATACTAGCAATAGATCCGCCGGATTTTCTATAGATGGAAAATCCGTCAGGTCTAAGTGTAAGTTGTAGCACCGCCAGTACTCTCAGAGATTTGTATACACACTAACAGGCGAAGCTCCGAGTGCTCTTCGCGAAGGCGTTGGCCGTTGACCTTTGGCCGGAAAAATGGCCATTGGCCTTTCGTTGGCCGTTGGCTGTTTGGTCGTTGGCCGGCCAATTGACCATTGGCTGTTTGTTGTCCGTTGGCCGTTTGGCCTGTCGTTGGCCTAGCTTAGACGTATTGATTTTCATATCACACTTGCAGAGAACTGGTTTCCTTGTGCGCTCTTTCTACGGTTAATGTTATGTTAAGAGTTTGCAAGTAAAAAATAATATGGGGAAGGGTAAAAACGGCATACTCGCAAAGTAATAAGATTTCGAAGACCGACTTGACCCATTTCTTTATATTCCTTTATTTACTTTATATTACCTTATATAACTCCAACGTAATGCGCACGTCAACATGAACACACATGTAGCGACAAATATTATTAATCTATAATACTCACAAAAGTGTTGAAAGCTTCAGGCTTATTGTACCCCCGTTAGCATAATGTATATATCAACGAATTCCATAATACACACAAAGAAAGTGTGAAGGCTACTAACGGGTTGGCACAATATCGTCGGAGAGAGCTACTTTTGCCCCGAACCTTAGCCAACATGTCAAAGTAAAAAAAGTTTAGGGTGAGCAATAATATATCTCACCTACACTTTTTGGCAGGACGCCAAAGTACAAATTTTGGTTCCAAAAATGGGATCTTTCAAAAAGGTTTTTCAGCCCTGGTGGATTAACGGTTTGACCAATTCTGTAACTTTCAGCCATAAATGTTATCTGTTACTAGTGCTAAATATTAAAAGTATTCCGGCTTTCGAGCGTTCCTTCCTTCTTCAGCTACAGCAGCTGAAAGTTTGAAAATTGGCAAAAAGTTGCGATTGACCGTGCGCCGTTTTCGATCTAATAAAATTGACAACCCCTAGCCTACCCCAGCTTTTTAGCAAATATTAGGCTCTAATAGGTGCAAACTGTCTATAGGCTTCGAGGACTTTGGATTTCTGGTTGGTGTGCTAGCAAACGTTTTGTTAAGAGGTAACCCTTATTTTTAGGCCTGAAAAGCTAGCTAAGCGCATTAAAAATGAGGGCAAAAAATTTTTGTCTCCGATTTCGCCGAAAAGCAACACCAACTTCTAATGGCTCCACACGACGCTACGTTGCATGGAATTCTTTCAAACTTTAGACTATTTTACACTAAACCTAATACTATTATGTGGCAAAAGACTAGCTAGCTTTTCCAACATCGAACTTTTAGTGAAATTCGTAGCCCCCCCCCTTAACTATATAGGGAAGGGCATAACTTTTTAGAAAATCCAAGGTAGCATATTTAAACTCATATTGAGAGCAAACTAAATATAAATTGCTACTGCTTTTCGGAAAATTATCACTTATTCAAATTATCAAATTCGAAATTCAAAAATTATCAAAATTATTACCATTCAATAGTGCTGTTTGTTTGCCAAATGCCGGTTCGACCAACGGCCGGCCAACACTACACTGGAGTAACGTGTTGGTCGTCGGTCGTCATCCGCAAATTTCCCTGACAATTGGCTCCAACTCTATCCATTTAAAATAAAGAAGTACAGCAAAAATTTAGCAATGTTTCGGGGTTTGCAGGAAAAATTCCCATCTGGGCTTGAAAACTGCACGTTGGCCGCCCGTTGGCCAGTCATTGGCCGTTGGACGACCAACAACCAAAGTCCGGCCAAGCCAATTGGCTTGGCCGACGAAAAATCCGGCCAACGCCGAATACTACACGCAGTCCGCAGTTTCAAGCAACGAGTTGAACCAGAGTTAACTTTTAGTGGATCTCTAAGCCGGAGGTACAAAAGTACTAAAGCCTTTTGTACAGTGTCAATTCATGGAAGTGAGTAGCGAGGCAAGGATGACACCCATTGGTTTTCCCTGCTCACCTGCACCACACTATTGAAACATATGCTTCCGCTGACGCAGGTGACAGCAACTGAAACAGTTAAGTGTTTGCGACTTAGTATGCTGTTAAAGCAAACAGAGTTACTCCTTTGTATTATAATCTTATAAAAGATCAGAAATGATCATTTAATTAAGAAATTGTCTTTATTAAGTTTTGTCAAAGGAGAAATAAGCAATTAAATACAATAATGGTTACATATGATTAATCCAACAAAATTTTTGATTTTTCAAGAATTTTATTAATTATGATTACGCCAATCACATTGTTTCCGGCTTCAGAGACTACGTAGTTGATTGTTGCTACAACTATGAGCCAAACTTTATTTATAAATGAAATCTGCATCATTTTTTTGCATTGGTGCATTTTCCCCAAAAAATTCACACCGGTTTAATTTTTCGTGGGGAAAATTCACAACGGTGTCGTTTTTCGGGGTGGGGCGATAGGTGGACAAATTACAGCGCGACACCATGCAGTGCCAGTCAAAATATCGGATGACAATCGTATGCTAAAATTGAAGGTTTACCTATTATGCATCAACGTTCCTTGAGTCCCCCAGAAAATTCACACCGGTTTAAATTTTTTCGTGGGGAAAATCCACAAGGTGTAGTTTTCGTGTTTTCAAATCATGGTTTTCTGCATTTGATTGTCCATTATTAGTGATGGGCAGCACAGGATATCCCGTGCCCGTGCACATCACTAGTGCATATGCACTCTTTTTTACAAATACACACACAAATGCTCAGTCAAATTTTCTTCAGCTAGCCAGCTCTAAAAGCTTAGCTCTAAAAATTTTCAAGCTGATCTTACCTTTTAAAAAGAGCTCAATCTTTCAGCTTTCATCATCCAACTACTTGTGTTCCTTCTGCGTCTATCAAAAGATTTTGAGCATACAATTATAGCACGATTTCGCAGACCAACCCAGCTGGGACTAGGCACAAAGTCATTATATGGAAATGAGCTGAGCCGGATGGAATATTGCTGCCCAGTCTTATATGAAAAATGCTTCCAGAGAAACTGGTTAACAGCGCTAGAAACTAGCCAACGTTGTAGCAAAATGAAACTAGTTATGTGGTAAACACACATGAAATTTCATGGCACGCCTCTGCCTTGATTGGAATCTTGCTGGCCAGAACTAGGAAGGTTATAATTCCACAGAATTTCGCTGATTTGGTTGGAAACAAGGGGCAAAGGCTAGGTCTTCAATCATTCCAACGATTTCAGCTTTTCTAGCTATTTTTAGCTTAGCTTAGCTATTCTGAAAACCGAGTCGCCTCCCCCAGTGGAGGGCTCAGTTTGTGACCCAAAAGGCAACACAACCCAATATTGTACAACTTCTAAAAATCAAAGGTGGGGGCCATTTTAAATTCTCCGGTAAAGGAGATAGTTGTTCGGGTGAAATCAAACAAGGTGACAGGATGCCAGAAGAAGAAATTTGGGGGTATCTACCCCCTCTTTTAAAATTTTAGGCGGCTCCGGAGGAGTTGCCAACGCTTTCGCACAGATTAGTGTTTTCTGTCACAATGTCTAAACTCTGGTTTCCCTCCTCCTCCTCCTCACTGCTTACCCCCTCGTTTGGGTACAGAACCCCGGACAACAGGAGAGGTGCGGGCCGAAGCCAAAACCTCCGAGGACGGGAGTATCCCCACATTTACGTACATCACCGCAGGCGCGTCGTCATACCAATGTGCAACCAATTTCGAGCACATTTCGGCTGATGACGATAGTGGGTGGTGTATTCCTGGCATGTTCACCTCATTTGTAGAAAATAACGAATCCCAATGAAAACTTTTCATAAATCGACTCCTATTAACATTACCCGAGAAAATTCAGGGGCCATATGAAAAGACCACCCATATTCTTTACGCCCCACTGTGAAAGTTACGAAAACTTTAGCAGAGATTTTTAACGGCGCGTTGTTAGATGTCACTGCGGGGATAGGGCCCGGATGATGAAATCGAACATTGGCGCCCCCCTTCAAAATTCGCTTAACTGTCCGGGGACTGACAATGGATATGGCTGCCCCGGAGTCAATAATTGCCAAAATTTTGGACCCCCCCCCGGAAGTGACGACTATGGCTGGCATATAGTCTGTTGCCGCCAGTACTTGCTCGGATTCAATTCCGGTGGACCCTCCCGGGGTTATCGCAACTGATGTTAAATGTCCCAATGCTGGTTTTTCGGGGGTGGGGGATGTTCTACAAAAATGATAGAACCATATTCTGTCTGAGAATATGAATATGACGTATGAATCATGTCCTGAATTTGAGAAGTAAATAGCAATATAATATTCTTCCATGAAGTCGTGCGTTTCTTTACGAATGGTTTGCAACGTCATAAAATTATATACAACTTTTGAAAAAACATTATAGAGGTTAGCATCTGTCATAGTTAAATCCAAGTGTTCGACATTCAAAGAATTTATTGTTTTGGGTCCCCACGGCCGGATTCAGAGGGGTCCTCTCCACCCGAGGCTTCGCCACCTGGCCGGGGACGGACCATACCGACCTGAAAATGTCCCAAAATTTGATTTGCCTGTTGTGCAGTAAGCCCAGGGCTTGCTGGAGACGCCCACCCCGCCGGCGGAGGCGCAGATAATGACCCGCAACTCAAGAATCTGAAGCACTTACAAAAGTTTGATTTATATCCGGAATACCAGCACTAGCAAGAGTATGCTGGTATGGAACCGGACAGTTTCTCGACGGCTCCGGATGCGGTTGAGAATTTGCATTTTGACCCATCTCATAACCACCCAGTGCAGCTGAACTAGCCATAGGAATGGGGAGAGGAGGCGGTAGAGGGGCGCGCTGAACAGGAGGAGGATTAGTGGGATAATGAGCCGAAGGTGGGACCGGAGGATAATATACAGGGGGATAATAGTAGCACTGCTGAAGATACGAAGGTTGTCCCCGATATTGAGTTGAGTATGTACACTGTCCCACATGATCTACCCTTTCTGGAGGAGTACGATTTTTGTAGTCAGGAGGGGCCTTAGACTGGTACCTGTCCCAGCATTTGTCCGAAGAGTGCCCCTTACGTTTGCAGAATTTACAGGGAGTGGCAAACATTTACGTTATTCTTCCTCCCACTGCGTAAGAGCTTCTTTTAGATGAGATTCGAACCAATCTTTGATTTCACGAAAACCCAGACGAGAGGCTTCCATGTCACAGCATTTGTCCGAAGAGTGCCCCTTAAGTTTGCAGAATTTACAGGGAGTGGCAAACGTTTTGCGGTTTTCTTCCTCCCACTGCGTAAGAGCCTCTTTTAGATGAGATTCGTACCAATCTTTGATTTCACTCAAACCCAGACCCTCCAGATTTGAGCTAGCAGAATTTTCGTATGGTTTTGGAGGCAGTGGTTTTTTTCTCCGATCCCGCCTCCTCGGCATAATAATCCGGTAAATCACATGAAAGAGTTGTTTAGAATAATGAGACCTATCGATTGAGTACTTTTTTATATTAATTCGATGATTTTGAAAATTTGCCATTTTTGGCGGAAAGAGAAGTTTGCGTCTCTGACAGCAAAATTTGAACAAAATGCTGTATTACTTTTCACTGCGGCGATCAAAACACTTCAAAGTTTGGACACGTATTTATAGTATTAAAAGACGTTTGTGTGTAAAATTTGAGCCCAACCGCTTGACTATAGCGGATTAGGTCTCAAACAAAAACAGTCAATTGTCATAATTTGGGGGAGGGATGCATGGTAAATGCCGTATTTCACCTGTGTGTGTTCAGTTAATTTTGCAGTTGGAATAGCCAACAATATTCGTTCGTTCGGTTATGTTCACAAGTGAAATTCAAGACATTGGCTCATAGCAGCCCGGAGAAAATTTAAAAACGCTTCGGCCAGAACCATGCAAGAAAATGCGGTAGGTCAGCAGCTTTACGAGGCAGCTGTGAACGCTGTGAAACCCGAGAAGCATCGAAAAACTTAACTTAATTGTTTTGAAAGAACCCAGGTACTAATATGTGACAAAGTTTGAGCGCAATCGGAAGAAATTTTGTCATTAGTGTACTTGGTATACACCCCTTAAATGAAAGTTCTCTAGTACCATCTGCGTGTGGCCTGTTGATCTGAAACATTCTATAAACGTGTTTAGACAGTCATACAAACTCGTTTTAACTGCTTTTTTGCTATAGGTCCTTCCAAATTCTGAGCTCGCAGAGCTGTGCAGGTCAGCTCGCAATCAGGAGCCGTAGAGGACAAGATCACAGATTGAACGCATAGAAGTCCAAGCCTGCTACTATACTAATGTATAAGCACACATTAGCATAGGGTCGGGTAATGGGGGCCTGCCCCTTCAAAATTTTGAAGGAGTTCGTACCTTGAACTGACATTTACCTTATCCTTACCCTTACCCATTTTTGTTACCCCTTGTCCCTGACGCGGTATTGCTTGTACCTTGTCAGGGTTGGGAGGGAGGTTTTGAACCCCCAGATTCCCTTCCCCGTGTTAACCAATGGCTATAAAAATAAAAACTCAGTAATGGTTTTCATTCAGCATTACCTAAATCATCTGTCTCACTTGCTCGACAACAACATAACTAGATAGACTTGTGGCTTTAAGAAAGATCAGATTTTTTACTGATCGTGCGTGCACATGAAAGGCGGCACTATTGTAAATTTCTTCTGATTTGTATATATAATCAACAGTATATAATCCAAATAGATGTACACAAATGGAATGAGCGTCTAATCATAAACAAGTTACCCCTTAAAAGGGGAATAATACCGCCATAATGTTTGAAATATATGTGTTCAATGTTTTGTATGTTTTTCATAGAACACAATGCTCTACTGTACAGTGACGTTAGCATTTGACTATATAGTTTCAACTTCCCAACACTTGCGGTTTCTGGGACAAAAGAATGGCAGTATTTTATTGCCATTGCCAATTGTGAAACTAAAATACTACCGGAAGAAAGATTCGATCTGTGTCCGGACAAGCGTCAAGCGTAAACTATAACCACTTAACAAACAGGAAATGCATCCATGTTCATGATGACTCCAGCTGTAATGCACCCGACCAACATATAACTAAGTCATTCTGAATTATTTGATCTAAGTTTGACAACTAATAAATTAATAATAAATAATAAATAAATCGCAAAGTTAAGCATATACTCTTCTAAAAGTCAATGACTGGTATAGTTTAAATTAACTTTTATAAAACTAAAACCGGCTAATTACCAAATCGTGCATTCAAATTGCTGTGTCTAGTTTCAGCTTAGAAAGAATGCTACTAAAATAAGTTATTTAATGTTGTGGATTTCAACCATATATTAAAGCACGTGAATTACCAACGCATTTACACTGGTCAACCACGGGTGAGAACATAGTTGCAACAGTCAAACAAAAACCCGAAAGCTTGGATCCGTAGGATCCAAAACATGGGCATTTGGTCAACTCTGATCTTTGTTCAGTCCGGTTCCAGCAAGGAACCGCGAGTAGCTTCCTTCTGGGGGTAACCCTGGACTTCCCGCTGGGCAATTTACCGAGTCTGTGCAAGGGGTGGCCTCCTTTTGGTGAAGCTACCACAGAATCTTCATTACGGTGAGAGTAATGGACGTACTCATAGCCTCATAGCCTCAACACCTCGGATAATTGCTAATGCAGTTATTCAGTGTCAGCTCCCCATCAAAAGTTGTATCTTCAGCTGATACTACCCCTAACCGGAATACCAACTCGGGTGAGGTGGCCGAATAATAAATACAGCAAACTAACGAAAGCCCCACAAGGTGACATTATATGTGGCCTTATCTAGACATTGCACTCGCCCATTAATTTTCACAATAAATCTGTTTTGAAAGTTGTAGGCTTTTCGTTGGAATAAAATTCAGTTAAACGTCACCCGTACTGCATTAACAATATGAAACACGATCAATACTAATGGTTTGTTGTTAAAGAAGGATTCATTGCAAACCAATTTATAGCATGTCAACGGCACTTGAATCTCTTGTGGATATTGTAGTAGTCCAAAATGTGATCCTAAAAATCAAACTGAAATAGTATTACCAGAACCGAACCGACATTCCAGGCATTGTCGTCCGTATATGGTTGAAGTAAAACAAATTGCGACAAACTATTTCTTCTTATACCACCGGTCCGGCGGCGCCGGAGGCGGTATACTTGTAATCGGTTGACCCATCTGAATTCCTATGTTTGCATGTAGCTTGGCGCGGAGGATTTCCGTCCTATCCTCAACACATGTCTTTGTACGCAGGTTTTTTCCCGCAACAATTTTTCTATAATTTTGCAGTTTTTAAAGCATTGTTGCAGTCGATTTACTTCATTTTGTTTGCGCTGTATATTGTTTAGCAAACGATCACTGTTTTCCTTTTCTTACATACCCGAAAATTGGGCGTTATTTGCCTGTCATTTGATTGGCAGAGGTTTGTACAAATCATAAATAGCAAAACATACAATGACAATGTGAAAAGATTGCTTTTACGCTGGCACTGTATTTGTTTCATTAGTGTTTGCTTTTCTTTAGAATTTAGATAAAAATTGTTTAAAATAAACATTTATAGATAAATTATAATTTTCTTTCCGCGGTTTAGAAGATATA
>JASAND010007517.1:0-34992 GCA_030248195.1 Trissonchulus latispiculum | reverse complement strand
TATATATACTACCAGAGCGACAAATTTTATTTCTGATTTTACCCTCCCTACATATTTGGCCGAAAAGAGGGAGGCGAAATGGCAAATTTACAAGGGGTTTGTCAATTTTTTCGGACTCCCCCACTCCCGAGCCGATGCCTATTCATTAATTGTCCGCCACGGTTATATTTAAAATGATATATATATATATATATATATATATATATATATATATATATATTATATACGTATATACAATATTACTATTATGCTTAAATATGGCTTTTTAAAAAGTTAAAAAATGCTATCAAATTTGCCAATTTCAATAAATCGCTATTTCAAGTGATATATATATATATATATATATATATATATATATATATATATATATATATATACATGATACAATTTTTCTAACACAATACCAGTTTTGTGTGACCCCGGCTATGCCAGCAAATGTATAAAAATTTATATATATATTATGAAATGTATATATGGTTTTTGTGTTTAGGTATATACGTATATACCAGATTTGGCTTTCAATCTGGATATCATAGACGTATGTAACATATATATACGTATATTTCCCTTAGCCTAGTCCGTATGCAATTTGTGTTTTTTCGGCCGAATGGTGTGGTTTATGAAAACCCTGTGGTCACAAAAACCATATTGCATACTTTTCATCATGAGAAAATGGAAATTGCTGGTGCAGAATCTTCCGAATTGCTGGTGCTGTGGATAACGCTTCCGTTTCCTTCTGGGTATGTAGTGTGTTTATGCTTCCATGTTTCTACATATAAATGTACTGGGCTTATTCCAGGGATTTTTTCTTGGGGGGTGGGGCGAGGGGCAAGAAATTTTTTCGGCGGGCGGCGCAGAAACATAGGTATATAGATTTAATATATATTCAAGTAAGCAAAAAATTAGTAAAAACCTGCGGACAATTTTTGAAAATTTGACTTTCTGGGCGAATTTTTAGGGACAAAGTTTGGTTTTACTAAAAGGGGAACGCTTTGGTTTTGGGGTAGGGTGAGGAAGGTTGTTTATGGAGGGCCCACGCCCACCCAGAATAAGCCCAGATGTATATACATACGTATATACTTGACGTTATTTCTATTGCAGTGTACCTGTCTAATACCCCTCCACACCTTTTAAATTCTTCCACCTTCCTCCATCTTATTTTTGCCAAAATAAATCCGGTTGCTATACGTTTCTATTCTGATAAGCAGTTATTGTTTGTCACAATCAGTTCTATCAGACAAAATTCAAGACAAAAAATTTCCAAATTTCTTCAAATAGTGTACAGAAGCATCTGAGCAGTGACTCGACTGTCCGGCCTCACCCTTCGAGCCTTGTTCGGGCTTAAATCATCGTATACTTCCCACTGACCATCTCGTCGTCTGCAGAAGGCTACATAATGGCCTATGGCTCCGTCTATGCCGCTGTCAGGGGGGCGGAACACAATAACTGCTCTTAACGTAAAGTCACACCCGTTACACTTAAATGAGGGCAGAAAACTGGATAGTACATACTCTGTACAATCCACTGGCACTGCGGCGTTATCATAGATGGGACTTACGAACTGGCCACCGAGTTCAACCAAAATGTGCTTGCCGATCTCTCTTGTTTGGATGGTCCTGGTACCAGGACAGCCATACGATGTGGTGGAAATAGGACTGGGCAAAGTCAGAGGCTCTCCGCAAGGCCTTTCTTCGTGCTGCCTCAAAAGCTGTGTGATCGCCGCTTCAAAACCGGAAGCAGCAGTTGCATTGTTCTCACGCACAGTCAAAGCGGTAACCTGGGAATTTCGAGGGTGTAGGGAGCAGCTACCATTGCTACACCGGTTTTCAAAAGTAGCCGATGGATGATTCATAAGTGCAACTTTAGCTGCAATCAAGCACGTACAGGAGCAGTTTACTTGGACCAAGTTGCTATCGGGGATTAGGCTGCCATTCTCAAAGTTCTCGTACGCCATGATAGCTCTAAGACGATACACTGATTGCGAAAGTCCTTTAGTACAGACAGATTGAACAAGGGCAAAGAACGTCTTTTCAGGACTTCGATCGCATGAATCCACCAATACATCATTATCAACATAGCTCCGATAAGCTTGGCTGTCTGTGTAGGCAACCATGACAGCCTGCGTTATAGAATCAATGGCACAGGTGTTGGTCAGCAGGATTTTCTGGCCTCCCACCAATATCGCCGTCGCTGCTGTTCCCGCTCCATTTCCTTTCAAAAATATTTGAAATATGTATTTATATTTAGAGTAAAACTTAGAGAGCAGGGATGGCAAAAATTGTTCGGATAATCCAATTTTTTTTACATTTTTCGATTTAGGATAAAACTTTAAAAAATTTAAGTAGGGGTTTGACTGAAATTGTTTAGCGGGGGGTCTACCGAAAGCCGAGTTGGGGGGAGGGAAAGATAGATCTAAGTACGCCAAGTACGATGGTATATAAAGTTCTCATATAGCCCTTATAATAAAAAAGTTCCAGCCAAAATCCGAAAATGTGGGTTTTTCCCCCATGTCTATGCGCTTCCTCCCCTGAGGTCCAATGCCAATATCCAGGGAAACTAGTGATAAATTCAGAAAAGCAAAAAGAAAATTTTAGGCAAACACCAACTCTTATTTTCCCCCCGCCCCCGGAAATTAAACCTACTCATCCCCCATTTCTCCCCTATCAAACAGCAACAGGCCACAAAATTCGCATCACATCTAAACCATAGGTGTAACGGAGATTTGGGGTGGGGGAGGCTCCCCCCCAACCTTTTCTGGGGGGTCCCCTCTGGAGACATCCCAACCCCCCCCCCACCAGGACCCCCCAACCCTCCCCCAAAAACATTTTTCATTTTTTTGCCAAAAATCGCATTTTCAGCCGTTTCTAATGATAAAAAACATCTAACTATAAAGTATATAATTTTAACATTAGACAGTGGTTTTAAACTGAAAAACTTGATTGCCAACATGTTTCCAAGCCCAAAATAAGGTCAATATTGAGTCACAAGATCCATAATACGGTTAAAAAAGTGTATTTCTCATAATAATAAACAGTTTAAGCCAAAAATTTGGACATTTTTGAAAATTTTTTCAAAATTTACCCTAAAAATACCCAATTTTTGGCCATTTTTCGCGCCCGCCTTCGGCGCGACCCCCCACTAGCGTAGCCAGAAAAAAATTTCGGGGGGGGGGAATGCAAAATTGTTTCGGGGGTCTGGGGGCCGGGGGGTGGAGCCCCCAAGAAGCTGAGAAATTTTTCAATTTCGTGACCTTCGTGGAACTTTTACAGAGCATTCGTTGAAATTACAATAATTTTCATGCACCCTAATGATGAAGAAGGTGGTCAAAGTACACCAAATAGAGTAAATGGTACTCATTTTTAAGCGCGAAACACGTATTATAAAATTTTTTGAAAAGGGGGCGTTTTACACATGGCAGGAAAAAATTCCTGGGGGGCAACACAATTTCGGGGGGAATTCCCCCATTCCCCCCCCTGGCGACGCGCCTGCCCCCCCCCCAGTTGGGGGGAGGGACGTCCCCCCCCCCAAAAAAATTTTGGAGGAGGGTTGAAAAAAGGCTTGGGGGGGCTACCCCTTCCCAACCCCCCCACCTTACACCTATGATCTCAACCCCTGACCCCAACCAAGATTGTATATACATGATGTATCTTCCTAGCTCGTGTTCCCATGGCAACGGTTCCCTTGGATTTACATTTCGAGTAGAAATTTCACAAGTATTTTTCTCAGAGTAGAAGCTATTGCAAAAATTGGGAACTGGCTTGCAAAATTCTGCATAAATCCTGCATTATTCATGAAATATGCAAGCTTTGTGCAAAAAACATGTAAATTTAGGTGAACCTAGGTTCAAAATTACGATAAACTAATAATTCATTGAAACAGATCCCGATTTTGTGATGTTTAAACTGGACGTGCGCAGCTGGAAACTAAGGTTTTGTAAAAACAACGCCAGGTCACAATTTTGGCTGAAATAAAACAACAAATTCGTTGACAAACCATTTTAATATTCTACCTATTTAAACGTTTACAGTACCTGTACGGAAAAACTGAATGATTCGAGTAAAAACTGTATTAGCTGTGGCCGTAAACACAGTTTCGAGAAATTAAAGAATTAAGGTGTTAGCCTTTTAGCACTGCCATCAAGACATTTTGATTCGTATCAAACAACTGGTTGGTTCAAATCTTACATAATCTTAGGTTTCCTTCAAATTATTCCGCTTTGCAGCTGTCTCAGATCAAGACTACAGAGTATGGCGGTACCCTGTTTTCAGTTTAACTACAACATTATACATATTATACAGATTCTAATAATAATTATAATCCAAAGTAACACATTTTTTGAGGGGGGCCAGCCGTTAGCGTGCAGAGCATGTGTCCTTGAACTGATAACAGAGTTTTCAAAAGAAAGTGTACAGAAATCTTTTCGAATCATTAAGTTGTTAAGAAATAAAGCATTTTAACCATATAAAAATTACTTAGCACTTTCTTAAACCTACCAACAACATGATATATTTTGAAATGATGATGAAATTGCTTTCATTGTAGATTAAACTGCATTTTGTGAGAGATTTATGAAATCGGGTAACCGGAGCGGAATGATTTTTGTTATTAAAACTGCTACATTTGGAAAACCTAGTCTCATAAAATTATTAATGTACGACCTTCCTAGCTCCAATATATTTAGGGTATTCAATATTATCAACAGCCCGTTTGTTGAATGCCAGCAAACAGCATTTAGTCGCTGAGAAGCTTCCAGATATTTCTGCCTTAATGTTACTAGCATACTTCCAGCTATTTCTGCGCATCGTACATGTAACACGACTTTTATTTTATTTTAGAACTCAGCTGAGATTGGATACATTGGACGATATTAACATTTGTCCAACTGCTGTTCATTATTAGTTGTCAGAACCGCATGGCTGCCCTGCCTATGTCAGTCCTCAACTGCTGACACTTGAGTAGCCAAACTATAGTGGAACATCTTCCGAAATGTGGTCACTAGGTGTTGTAATACTCGGTATGTCCCTGGGTCGTTATCCTTTCTACTGCTCAACACCTGCTGCATATTTACGAGCATTCGTCGTAGGAGAATTTTGCATCCCAGAAAATTCGAATATTTCTCAAGAACTGAAGTATTTGATAAGAGCTTTAATACGATATAGGCCGTACGAGCGCCAGGCTGCTATACAGCTATTATCCCATCCATGGTTTCATCGCACAGACGTCAGTCTCGCGCAATCCCAAAACCCTGCCCCAGAAACACAAGTTGAAGAATGGGAAAGGCACCTCCCAACTGACGATTCAATTTCATTGTTTAATTAGCTTTATGTTTGGTATATAACAACAATAAATAAATATTAATATATAATAAAACAAGTTAGTCTTATAAACTGGTTTGACAACCTAATAGAGACTGCTTTTAATTCGAGAATGTAACAAGCCTTCATGGACTCAGAAATGTCAGAGTAGGGTTTGTCGACGACCTGAAATAGGGTTTAGAGTCCATAAAGACTTGTTATACTACTTTTATATATACTGGAATTTCGTAATTTTTTGTTTTATTTTTCAAATTTATATAAGTTATTTTGTGTGTATTACAAAATGCGATTTTGCAAATGTTTAAATTAATTTTAACGAATTCTTAAAATTTTCTATTCTAAAGTTTTAATTGGTAATTGAAGGAAGGAGGGCACTTTAGTTCAGACGTGAATGATAAAATGAAATGAATGAAAACCTTAACAAGCTTACATGTTTGAAAATTAACTTCATTAACGAAAAGGTTAGAGCCCGCCACGGTTTTTTGTGTTTTTATTGTGTTTTCGCACACTTTAAAAAAACTAAATTTAAAAAACACTAAAAAGCACACTCAAAGTTTAAGAGTACCAAGAAAATCTTTGCCATTTTCGTAATAGATTTATGCTTAAACGAACGTTCGCAGTAAGTTTTTTGCGCCTTCGGCGCATTCATCTCGTACATATATACGCTTATTTTTCACTATAGTTTACCTATATAGTTCCGTACTGTATACATACACCTGCCGTGGGCCCACATGCTGTGCCGCGATGGCCGAGTGCTAAGGTGTTCGACTAAAGATCTTATGGTCCTAGGTTCGAAACCCCGCTGCCACAAGGCTTTCACAAATCCCCTTGAGCAAGGGACTAAGCACATAAGTATCGGAAAGCTAAACACTGAGGACTTTTTCGTAATCAAATTGATCACAAGGCACAGCGTTGTGTCGTACAAGCATCAGAATATCAATAGTCGGAACCTATATATAAAATAGCATATCAGTACGTCGCAATACTTACTTCACTACAAAGTTGTCTAAATTTACGATACGAACGTACGTACTTTTGTGCTAGAAGTGCTAGAACTTTGATGCTCGTTCGACTTTAAAGGTCTGTTGATAATATTACGTACGTCATGTCATTTCTACGTATATATAAGTCTAATTCTTTACGTACTGTCAGCCTATTGCGAGCTTTCGTCTTCATGCGATGAAGGAGTGAAAATCTTCTTTCGACCCCAGCATTTGAGGCATCGAAAGTTGCCAAAACAGCACAAAGCTGGCGAAGTTGAGGGAAGGTAGGTTCTTCACCGCCAGTAGTGAAGGCCAACTTGAAGGCTTCATAGATACTTACAGGTCTGCGGGGACGTCTTGGGCAAGGATGGAAGCCCGAAATATGCTCCATTCAATGACGGCAGCAGCCTGGTCGAGGTTGAATTGGTCTGAATAGAATGACGGGTGTTTTTTATTTCATTTCGGCCAAATCCTGTCATCTTTTCTCCTGGAATATCTGCATTGACTGGATCAAAAACACTGCAGCAACGGATAATTCCATTATCATCCGGAAAACGCTCATCAAAACCTTTAATCACGGTTTTGGACAAGACGGCGCATTTTGGATGTCACCGGCTCTATGACATCAGGTAAGAAGCAATCTAGTTTTATGCCGGATTTTCCTGAAACCATCATCTCTGCGCACGATCCACATTCAATGTTTTCCTGCAAGATACATTGTACGAATCACAGTCTTGGTGCTAGCAACGTTCTTCGCAGCATCCACTGGATGGAGATCTCGCTGCTGCAGACTACGGTTCAGGGATGCCGAAACTTGGAGAAGATCAGCCACGTGATGCAGAGCCAGCTGGAATTCAGGATTCTTGGTTCAACGCAACAGTCCTTTAGCGACTTCACTGACTTCCGCCAAGTCTTCCAGGACAATCTGGATTGTAACCAAGCTTCGTTCAAGCTGAGCAATGCTGTTGGCTCGGCTGAGCCAGCGGACTTCAAAAATCTTTTCTGGTTGTACGTAGTCAGGATCAAAAAGCTCTGCAGCGGCCGAAGCTTCCAGTCTAGGTCTAGTCTGCATACTCATATAGCCAATAAGATCCTTTACCGAGTTGTCCAGTCTGGTGAAGTATGGCACTTCTTTGTAGGCGTCCTTGATGGCCAAAGTGTCACGATGCGCAGCACAATGATACTCAATCATTGCGACGCAGTTAAGCTTTTCCCGCAATTTCACATGGACTTCATTCCGAGCACCCAGCATGACTGCCGCGCCATCGCTAGTAAACCACACCTGCTTTCGACAATCGATTTTGGTGTGCTTCATGAAATCACAGATCTTCTGGACTATACACTCCACATCGGTTAGTTCCAGTCCAATGGCAGCAAGAAATAGGAGCTTCACTGAAGATGATCCAATGTCAAAGAATTTGGCATAGAGCAACAGAGTTTTCGTCTGAAAACAATACAGTGCATACATGTATACTTGAGGTGCATTGTGCATTGCATACGTAAGCAATTATTGTTAGACTATATACTAGATACTTAAAAGTCAATTCGTATACATTATCTTAATTACGTATATATGTATACATTGCCATTATTATAGTCCCTATACAATGTACTTGAGTTATGTCAGTAGACTCGTCTATGTGGATGCCGAACGCTGGAGATTCCTTCAGGGCATTCAGCACATCCTGCTCTACAGTAGTGTTGAGAGCACGTAGCATAGTTCTGTTTGTACAGCTTTGGAACATAGGACTTGTGGCAATGTGCTTTGCTGGTAGAAGCTCCTGCAAATAGAAAGTAAATATGTATATCGTAGTAAATAGTATATGTATACGTATGTAATATTATACGTAGTAGCAAAGATATGGAATATCAGTCAGTACTATACTAACAAGACTACGTAATTTATATATACGTACGTATAAACTTTATGCTAATTTAATCACCGTAGCTTTTAAATCAACGATGTTAGATTCCAGCAGTTTGTGGAGATTGTGGGACATCATTATTGAGAGTTCGTTCTGGCAGGCAAACAGGACATTTCTGAACAGACAAATATAACCAGGAGATGCTGCTGTGTTCATCTTTTGATGAGCCACCTTAATTGTCCCGAATCCATTACCCGTTTTGACCCGCACTGAATCTTTGTAATCAGAGGAGTCTTGGTGCCTTTTAATCAAATGTTTTCTCCACTGTTTGCCAGGAATGATGTGGCCCAGAGCAACTTCGTTTCTTTTCCCCGCTGCTTGACAGTCAGAACTGGTCAAGCTTTTCGTTTCTGCATTCCAACGGAGCCAAGGAAATTCAGCTTTCTACTTTTTCATCCTATCATCTGATAGCGATGGACGGCCAAAGTTATAGACTTTGGTATCTTTCTAACCCGGGTTAAGCCTAAAACATACAAGAAAAAGTCACCTCTGTGTACAGTTAGCGATCTGGATTCTGGTTTACATCAGACGAATGGATACCTAAATGGTACAGTGTCGGTACGTACGTACAGGAACAATAAAATAAGTAACATACCTACACGGTATATACGTACGTGCAAGTATGTTTGAATCGAAATTATTACATTATTGAATCGAAATGCAGCTTACTTTGTTAATTTTGTTGCTTACGTAATTAGCTATGTATTGGTAAACACGTATTATGTAATAGAAATTATTATTTACCAGGCGCCCGTGGCTTAACCTTCTTTTTCTTTGCTGACTCAAGTCTGGGGGTCGAACTGATTTAGTCATTGGAACTTTCTACAGTAATTCCTGCGTCAGGATCAGCCACGCGGCAAATGTCGAAGCGCTGGGTCTGTCGTCCTCGGAGGAAGAGGATGGTTGAGAAGACTGTGCTGGAGCTGGCTGTTTAGCACCAACCAAGAATTTGTCCATCACTGGCAAATATATACTGACAACAGATAAACTTAACTAAATTCACTAAAGCACAAGCGAGCAAATTTGCAATATTTCCAAATGTTGGGGTTTGAGGGAGAGGAAACAGGGCGGGTTTGCTAAGGATGGGTTGGGTTGGGTTGTAAATTTGGGAACGTAAAGTTGGGAAGACACGGACATGGAGATAATATAATGTTTTATTATGACGTGTTTGAAATTAGGCATATTGAATTTGTTCAGGAAGCAAAGCCAAACTAATTTTTCATGATTGTATTGCCCTCTTGGAACCATACAAACGCAAAAACTTGGCCTGGCATTGTCATGGAGGGGTTAGTGTAAAACATTCTGCCTTCTTGATTTCGTAATCAAAATAGCAAGCCTACGGGTAGCTAAGGTCCACAGGGAAGAAAGCAGAAATGTTTTACCGTTTGACAGTGTAAGTTTTTAATGTTTTGTGCTTGCAGCATGCTTGATATAGGTTTCATTCAGAATTGTGTGTTGAACTGTTTTAAGTTTGCATAAGCAAAGCAAGAATAAAAACTAAAGACATTTGGTTTTCAGTTTGTACTTCGAAAAAACAAAATATGTGTTTAGAACGCTTTTATTTTCAATTTTCAAAAAACACAAAAAGTTTCAAAAAACACATTTTTTTAAAAACACACTAAAAAGCACAGTTCAAAATTTGAAAAAACCCTGGAGCCCGATGCGATATTTTCGGAAATTTGCTATCTCTGGCTATGTCTTCTAAAAAATCGGTAAGTAAAACACAAACACGGTGGCATTGTCAGGACGCAAGATAGAAGGCTACTATCCTACTTACACCTAATCGTTTTCAAAACTCCAATTCCTACTTAAGCCTAATTCTTTCTGTCAAAACTCACATTCCTACTTACGCCTAAAGAACGTTTACGCAAAACTCGAATTCCTACTTACTCCTAAAATCTACAGTATCCCCTTTCGGATTTTGTTCCTAATGTTTCTTCGATTTTTCTTAGGATGAGTTAACATTTACTTATATGGCCTAAATAGCAATTCTGCAATTCAACTTTATTTATTAGGAATACATTCCATTTTTCCTGAAAAATTAACAAACTTATTGAAATATTTTAAATTTTAAAGCAACGGCATAATTTTTCAGGATCAAGCAAACAGTTCGGAGGAGGAGTTCGTTTTCTTGAAGCTAACTCTAGCAAAACTGAACCAATCTAGTTCAAATGTTGTATAGAAGCTTTCCAACTATTACCTGTTTGATCATAAAATCTAAAGTAGCTTACTGATACGTTGTATCCAGGGGTTTTCTGGATCATACAGTTTTAAATCCGCTTATGAGTTTAGCATTTAAGTAGTTCAGTATAAGCTTACACCTTATGCTTACAACTTAAACTTATACTGAACAACCCTCGTGTTATAACCTCCAATAATATAATGCGAATACAAATGCATAGACGTGGATTTTAAATGAAGATTGTTATGCGTTTATTATTATAATTCCACGCATTACTTACATTGTAGACATTATGCAAAGTCTGTACGGTAAAGACATACAACTGGGTTACGGTAGTTTAGTTTAGTTTCGTTTTCGGTGTAAGTAGGAATTGGAGTTTTGCAAGAAAATATTTTAGGTGTAAGTAGGAACTTCAGTTTTGAGGTTTAGGCGTAAGTAGGATTTTGAGTTTTGTTATCTCTAGGCAGAAACATCAGACATTACGCGTAAGTAGGATACACGGATAGAAGCAACATTTTTATTGAAAAAACTAAATTTTACACTTTGAAAGTTGAGTACTTATTTTCTTATTTTTAAGCTATATGCCTATGTAATTCTTCGGCATCTGAAGCGAAAGTCGATAAAAGTTCAAGTAACGAACGGTCTTCAGAAATAATCTGTTAGCTAGTTTACTGTAATCAAGCACCTGTATATATATTTCCTCGTTAAATATAACTTTAATATATATATTGTCTTGTTTTTGAGAACATATGTACCTATATTGTGTGCGACAAAAAATTCGTGACTTTGATTTTGACCCAAAGCGACCCCCCTTAATCCAGTTGATTTACTCTACAGAGTCTTGTGTAACGTTCAGCCGAGTCGGAGAAGGATTTGGCCGGGTAGGCTCAAGGGAAGGGGGAGAAAGAGCGAATGTCTTACAACAGTTTAATTTAGTAACTACTAGCACACCTCAGTTAAGAGAGTAATTCTCACGATAATTTCAAAACATAGCATAACCTCAATTAAGAGGATACTGTTCGAATGATGCGATTACGAATACACTGCCTCAGTTAAGAGGTGTCTTAGTCAAATGATTAGCAGTTAATACGAGAACCTCAGTTAAGAGGGAAGGCCCAAAGACCACAGCAGTGCATAGAAACTAAGATAGATCAAAATTGGTGGGTTCTCAGTGAGCGTCGTGCAGGAGCACACCGTCTGCAGTCGAAGAAAATGTACGAACTAACTTTTGAGAGAAAATGTGAAACTATACTTAAAGTGAATTTAGATTAGACAAAAACAGGGTTAGTTTAAAAGAAAAGTAATGAAGTTTTGCATAGTTTAGGGTTATTGGGGCATAACAACTAGGATGTTATGACGTTATGCCCCCAAGAATTTAAAAGTTAATGAAGCAAAACTGACACAAAATGCATTGCCGCGTTACATCTGCCTCTCCTGAAAAGGAGCGGCCCCCGCGAAAACTTGGAAAAAACAATGGAAAACAAACAGTGAGTTACTCTGAGTCTGTGTTTAGGGCCTGATCAGCCAGTGGGGCAACACCACGGTATTATTGTCGTCCAAAAAGACGTATGCCACACTATGGGCGGACAGTTCAGTGCGGATCACTTGAGAAATCAATTGAGTCCTCAGGAAACGGGCCATTTTAGGGCGAAATACCCGCTTCACTGCATCTTCCACCCTGGTGTAGACCCCATCCGCCAGGAGAGTATAGATTAAATCCAGAACAACCCGGATGTTGGGAGTGGGAATGTCACACAGAATGATCGCACGTTGAGCCGCTGCAGTCAGCGTGCGCCGCGAACGGGCCCGGCTGCTAGACGCCGTGTTGGCACCCGGCGCTTGGACCTCTTGGCCAACCAAGAGCATAGCTAGGTCCGTGAGGTCGTGAACTCGGGTTTGGTTCTTCAAACACATATTCACCAGCCACATGGCCCCCAACAGCTGTACCAAGAAAGCCCCCTGTTCCCCCGAGGAAACCTGGGAATGAAAAATGCGCACGGCATTATAGAAAAGTTCACGCTTGGGCCATCTACTAATGGAACCCCGGGATGTGAGAGGGGAGGCAAAATTTAATGTTTTCAGGCGGGCGTCCAGTTCTTCACTCAAAGTTTTCAGAAGAGTTTGGCAGTCATTGCTGTCGATGGGGCATTGGATTCTCGTATAATTGGGGAAATTGGTGTTCGTCGCGAGGTAAAATTGGATACTGCGACGGATCGTATGACCGAGCTCTTGGGACCAATCAACGGTGATCCGCTCGTAGCGAGGATGATGACAGCTGCAGTTACTGCGAAAGCAATTCTGACACGTCAGAACGCAAAGGCAGAGGGTAGCGCTCGACTCGTCCTCGCAACAATTGTCACAGTCACTTTTGGCTCCGCGCGTCTGGAAAACACTGCAGAAAGGTGCAGGGTCTGTCTCATGTTCCACCAAAAGTTTTGTGCAGCGGCTGCAGCGCAAGCACAGACAAAACTCGGAGCGAAGCTTGCAGGTTGGGCAAATGGAGGTTCGCGAAGGGGGCGGCTGAGCCGGCGGGGAAGCCGATGCACCCTCTGGTAGAGGGTCACGCTCCAGCGCCGCTGCCCAAAGGTTATCTTCACCGACCTGATGGGTAATGTCCCCGTCAATGATGAGGTTTCCAGTTGGCGTCGGAGGAGTTTCTGGTCTCGGACAAGGAACCGTAGAGTCCTTGGACATGATTGTCAATGATGGTCTTGCTTCTGCCGATAGACTTATAGTCACCGTCGAAGCGGTCGCTATCGCTGTAGATGCGGAACCAACTTCGCTTGGGCGCTCGACCGGGAGGCTGAAATTGGCTATTGACCGAATCCCGTTCGTCCATCAGAGGAGTTGGGGGGGCGAGACCCGTGCCGGGGGGACTGGTTGAGCTGGACGGAAAACAGACCGTGGAACAGGAGTCGGCTCCTGCTGGGGAGGAGGAGTGGGCGAAACCTCCATGATCTGCATTGGAGCCAGGAGGGGACGGCGAATGCGGCAAACCGCCGTGACAGGGTTGACAAATTGCAAACCCGGCGGAGGCAGAACTGGATACGGGTAGCCGTAAACCCCCGCACTGCTGATATGTGGGGTTGGAGCGTGTCCAATTCCAATATAGGGGGATGGGGCTGAAACTGGTGCCACGGACCGCTGGAACCCAAAGGTCAATGGCTGGCCACAATATTCGCAGTTATCCGCTGAGGCGCTGGCCCCATCTATTCCACAAAAGTCAATGTCATAGCTAGCCCCACAAAACTGATTCCGGCACTTCACTGTTATACGCATACTGACAACAACTGAGTTGAGACAACAAGAATCTAGGCCAATTAAATGTGAATGCACGGCAACTTATGACTGAAATAATGAGAATTAATATCAGTATAACTTTAATTGTGAAGTGCCTTAGGCAATATGGAAAGGTCAGTTTGTCCCCAACAATATTTATACGTTGATGAATGTTCTCAGACGCACAATCTATTATATCATCTATCATAGTTTGTAGTTTGTCCAGCGGGTATAGAAAAGGGTCACATTAAAAGTCAATACCAAAACATCAGAATTAATTGGAAAGTGGAAGAATTGAGAAAGTTCTACATAAGGCCATATTTGAGACAGAGAACTGCTGAAAGCTATAGGCGTAGCAGAAATTTGAAAAAAGGAATTGCAGTACTAGGACCAAAAAACGAATTTTTTTCATCCAGTTTGGTAGCATTATTGGGTTTGGGCATATATATATGTGTTAGTAGTAGGCACGAAATGGAGGTTATGACAAAGGTATTTAAATACAGGAAATGTTTAGCGGTAGTTTTGTGTTTACAGGGTAGGGTTGTATCGTCGCGGGGGACGACGATCTCGGACAGGGTAGCGTCGTTGAACGGCAGTTTCGGGTTCATCACCAGAAACCAACGGTTCCGGCATATTGTCTAAAAGTTGCTCGTCCTGTTCAGCACCAGGTGGGCTGTCATCGGATGTCCTATCCGCAAAAGCGGGTAGGAACGGATTTCTATAAGGTTTCAGACGATTGCTGTGAATGCCTGAGGTGAACCGCTTCTTCTGCCGTAACACGGTACAACAGAGACAGTTGGCAGATGAATTGATGTAATTTCAAAAGGTCCTTCCCATTTAAGGGCAAACTTTCGCTTCTTAGGGAAATTCACCAGTACTTTGTCGCCGATCCGCCACGCCAGTTCCTGAACTTCCCGATCATAGTTTCGCCGCTGTTTTTCCTGAGCCATTCGAATTTGATCTGAGGCTATGCTCCAAACAGCACGCAACTGTGATGTTAGCTGCTGCGCATATGTTGGAGCATCGACATAGCGCAAATCTTCTGGGAGCATCTCTAGGTCTACTGGCATGAGCGGAGTTCGCCCGTATAACATCTGAAACGGCGACATCTGTGTACTGTCATGGGTCGCACTGGGGTAAGCAAAGAGAACGAGGGGCAGGTAGATATCCCAATCAGTATTACCAGTATTTACATAGGTGGTTAGCATTCCTACCAGAGTTCTGTTAAAACGTTCTACCATGCCGTCTGTTTGTGGATGGTAAGTGGTCGTAGACACCTTCTTAGTGCCAGCCAAATCTAGAACATCAGCCAACAATTCCGACATGAAGTTAGTTCCTCGATCCGATAGCAGTCGTAGTGGGGCTCCATGGCGACAGAGAATTTCTGACACAAAGATTTTAGCTACCGTTTGTGCGGTTTGGTCCGGAATGGCTGCGCATTCAGGATACTTGGTGATAATCCATGAATAGGATAACATACTTCATGCCCGATTCAGTTAAAGGAAGAGGGCCCAAAATGTCGACGCCAACGCAGTCGAACGGTCCACCCACTGGGATGGAAACCATGGGAGCCTTTCCAGGTCGAACTGGATTTTTCCGTATTTGACAGCCATGGCAGTTTTCACAGTACTTCTTCCCATCTGTATATATATTCGGCCAGAAATACTTCTCAATCAGTCGTTGGTAGGTTTTTCCGAATCCTAGATGTGCGCCGAAAGGATCGTCATGGTAGCTTTCCATCAGTTTGGCGCGACGGTTTTGTGGCACAGCAATCTGTTCAAAAAGCATTCCTCTTGGACGTACCTTTGGGTATAAATGAACCAATACTCCGTCCTTTAGTGCATATCTGGGCGAAGCGAGAACAACATTAGCAGCCTTCTTAGCATCTTCAGGAATATCATTAGATGTCAGAAAATTTATCATATCAACGAAGTCTGGATCTTTACGCTGTTCCTTCTTGATGTCTTCTAATTCTGCGTCAGATTCCTCACAGATGATAGTGGAGATGTTATACTCTCGGGCTAGGCGGCATGCAGACACATTGATAGCCCGTGCCAGGTCGTCTTCAGAATTACCGTGTTTGGCAAGCTAAGACGAGATAATGCATCTGTAGCGGGCTAGTAGTTTAACCTACGTACTAACACCGTTACCACGCCCAGACGTAGCGGACGCGGAGACCGTGGCACAGATGGATAACAGACCGACTACAGGAGACGGTCGGGACAGCCTCGCCAGACAATATACGCAGTAAATAGTACAATCATAAGGGCGAGATGACTCGCACTCTCACTCACTCAAGATGTAACTACCTACCTAGCAGGAGCTCAGTGAAACTCAAACCTAACTAAATACACTTTAATTAGGAACAGAACAACAAGTTATAGTTAATAACAATACAGTAATAATACTGGGATGATCCCTCAAACAAACACAAACAAACACACAATAAACAAAGACTTACAGTTACAGCGGCTGACGGGGGTCAGCCAACGTACCAAGCTCTGGGGAGAGCTGAGGGAGGCACACAGTAATATTTACAGTAATGGGGGAGAATAGCAGATAAATAGCAAGCGCACACGTTGACAGAATAATACAGAATGAATAGGGGAGCGAGTGTATGGGTTGGACCCTCCCACGAGCGCCCCCTAGTGAGAATTTCCCCCAATCACGTAGCTCCCAAAGTCACGAGGGGGGGGAACCCACCCAATCCCACGCATACACGTTGGGGGAGCTACGTGACTTAGCCAAGTAATAAGCCAAGCGGGTAGCTAGCCTAGCTACAACCGCCAGCAACGGAAAGGTTGACCATTCCAACCTTGATCCGTTACACATCAGCCACTTTATTGCTACGTCCAGGCTTATGTTTTACATCAAAATCATACTCTTGGAGGGCAAGTGCCCAACGAGCAATGCGGCCAGACGGAGTCTTGTTGGTCAGTAACCATCTCAGTGCCTGATGATCGGTCACCAACGTAAACTTATGGCCATACAAGTAGTGTCGAAAAGCCTTGACAGCAAAGACTACGGCCAGACATTCTTGCTCAGTGATAGTGTAATTCCGTTCAGCTTCGTTCAGAGTCCTAGAAGCATACGCCACAGGATGTTCCATACCTTCTTTCTCCTGCGCAAGCACGGCACCTAGTCCCACTCCGCTTGCATCAACCGTGACTATAAAGGGCTTGGTGAAGTCAGGGAAAATGAGAACTGGATTTGAGATCAACTTCTCTCTCAAAGTAGTGAAGGCTATTTCACACTCATCCGTCCATCGAAAAGGTGTGTTCTTCTTCAGAAGTTGATTCAGATGATATGCTATTGACGCAAATCCCGCAATGAAGCGGCGGTAGTAAGAACTAAGGCCGATAAAGGACCTTACTTCAGCCACTGAGGTTGGACGAGGGAAGTTTTTTACTTTTTCCACAGTTTCGGGATTTGGTTCCAGTCCTTGGCTGGAAACTTGATGACCAAGATATACCACTTTATCTTGACAAACTGTGCACTTGCTCAGCTTTAGAACTAAATTGGCTTCCTGCAATCTGGTGAACACCGATTCCAAATCTTCCAGATGTTTGTCAAAGTCAGAGGAAAATACGACAATGTCGTCGATATATGCCAAACAAATTTGCCATTGAAGTCCGGAGAGGACAACATCGACCAAACGTTGGAATGTGGCAGGTGCATTGCAGAGTCCAAAAGGCATCACAGTGAACTCGTAAAGCCCATAAAGAGTAGAAAATGCCGTTTTATCGGCATCCTTTTCTGCCATTTGAATCTGCCAATAGCCGCTGGCCATATCGAGTGTGGTGAAATACCGTGCATTTCCAAGAGCATCTAAGATTTCATCAATTCGCTTCAATGGGAAGCCATCCTTTCTGGTTAGGGCATTCAGTTTGCGGTAGTCAATACAAAATCGCAAAGTTCCATCCTTTTTGGTCACGAGTACCACAGGAGAAGCCCACGGACTGCGGCTCGGTCGAATGATTCCTTTATCCAGCATCTTATCAATCTCGTTTTTCACAACCTGTCTTTGAGCAACAGGCACACGGTATGGTTGTTGTTTGATAGGAAGGGCATCACCGATATCAATGGTGTGCTCCACTAGGTCTGTTCGTCCTAGTTCACCATCTGGGCCGACGAAACAATCGCTATATTTCATCAGCAAAGCCTGAAGCTGCTCCTTTTGTTCGGCAGTGATGTTAGGGTTATCTAGGCTAAGTTGTTCCAAAATCCATTTGTTTTCTGCTGTAACTGATTGGCCTGACATATATACAGCGCTTATGCGATAGGGTGCGTTCCGATCTACTTCGCAACATTCTTCCACGGTTCCAATGACAGTGTTGGCATGAAGAACGACTGCATTAGAGGTAGGCTTCATGATTCTAATAGAAACGATTGAACCATGAGCTAAAGAGGGCAGGTACTGCTGCGTAGAGAGTCAGCTTCTCCATATTCTCAGCATGAGGTTCAAACAACCCAGCGCCGTCAAACCCATTTCGTAGGTATGTGCACGGTACCATCATTTCACATCTGGCGGGCACCTGGATGTTGTCAGAAACTACCAATTCAGGTGTTCTCTTTTCTCGGAATAGTTTCAACTTCTGCCTTCCTAGTTGCACACTTCTATTGCTGAAGTCCAGTTCAATAAGTTTGAATCGTCGCAGCAGGTCCAATCCAAGAATCACTGGGTGAGTACTCTTTGACGTGACATAAATCTCGTGCTCGAAACTATCATTGCCAACATGGATCATGGCTTTCACTGCTCCAGTCAGTGGGACAGGTTGCCCAGTTACGGAAGTAGCTGTGATGGCTTTGACTACTAGGGTATCTTGTACATGCTGTGGCAGTTTCTCCAAAATGTCCTGATGGATTATAGTGAGCTCACTCCCTGTATCCAGAAGCGCACGAGTAGAGAAGTTTTCAATTTGCAGTGCTATATGAGTCAAAGCCGCAAGGGGCGGAGAATCAGTCCTGATAGACCCCACATAGGATCCATGATCTGAACGTGGTGGAACTAATGGCGTCTCCACGTTGGTCATGTCATATGACGGCATAGGACAAAACGTTGTGGATTCTCTCCCTTGTGTGGGAAAAGGTTGCATTTCTGTTAGTGGAATACTTGTTGGTGAAGCAGCTCTTCGATGTCTGTGCGGGACAGCAGGTGCTTCCGGAAGTAGGTCGCTGAACAGAGGAATTTCGCTTGGGTCATCCGTGCTCAAGTGGCCTGATTCCGGATCATATATTCCTTGAATCGTGCCAGCAACAGATCCCGCAGAGAGATCTCTGGCCTTCCACACTGCAGTGGCACGTGCGCAAGCTGCTGTTTGAGCTAGACCATTGAAACCACTTTGACAAGCCGTCAACAAACGTGAGACATGAAGGTAGGCAATAAAATTGGTGCCATTAGGAAAACAATGAGCAAGGAGGAAGCCAAGTGTGACGTAGAAGCAGCAAAGAAAGGTCCATATCTGGAACCAGTTGTATGACAAACCGTACAAGAATCCGAAGTAGCCTTCTCCCATGATCTGTGATATAATGTTTTTGGCTCCGGATTCAACTGATTTGTTGTGGGCGGTTTTCATCCCAAGTGAGTCTAGGATCTTCCTCTGATAGTCCAATTCTCCAAACAGCTCATTGAGTGTGATTTGCGTCTGCAAATCAGACCAGTTGTACATGACAATCCGGTGGAAAATGGTAGGCTCTAACGTCCATGAGGAAGTATAATTCCAGTCGAAGATCCGCAATTCCGGAATATCATGGAGTTCCACATAAGTCCCATCTGGCCTGTACAACAAGGTCTTGTTTTGGAGTCTGAAAGGGATCTCCAGACTATGACTGCATTCAGCAGGGAGACCATGAGTTTGGACTATATTAGTGACTACGTCTATGTAGCCAATATGCTCTTCGCCATGGTAGCGGAATTTGATAGGAATCTCCTTTGTACAGGTGCCATTCATGGGTGCCAACCAGTAGTTTCCTGGTTTGATCACTTGGCAGGGCCAAACTTCTAGGGCCATACCTCCTGCTCTGGCATAAACATCAGAACGTTGCAAGACGGCTCGCACTGCTAACGTGGGGTTGGCTAGCAGGTCGGCTTTAAGAATCTCCATTGTATTGGCTGCCATTTTACAGACAGCACCAAGAGCATGCGAGAATGCAAAGCGGATATTCTGACTTTCTTTGAGGGTTACCGCTTGTAATGATGAGGCCAAGATGTCAGTGGTGACGATTCCGTTCTTTTCAGCCCAGTTTCGCAAGATAGGTTTGTCGAGTGTTGACAAATACTTCTGTAGGGTAGCTTCTGCTCGGGCTACAGTAGCATTTATAGGAGCATCCGTGCTCTGTCGCTTCTGGCGTGACGTTTTACGTCTGCGCAGCCAGTACAGTCGTTGGCCAAGGATGCGAAATGGAATTCCCTGGTCACTGACGAGCAAATTCTTGCCTTCACAGTCTGAAGTAGCCCATCCATTCCGGAAGGTGAGTGCCAAATTTCCGTCTTCTGACAGCCAGTTCTCATCCCATTGGTGACCAGCCAATGGTTTCCATGGCAAACATTCACAGCTCTCTTCTTTGCTGACATCCCAGAGCAAATGGGTGCCATCTCTCAGCTGACAACTGCCTGAGCTGTAAGCACAATGGTTTACATCGCCGGCGATGCTCTCCATAGTGTTGGAATGGTGTCGTTTATACACATAAGCTTCATGGAGGTAACAATTCGTGACTTCGAAATGCCTCCATTTACAACAGTAGATACCTCCACCTGGATACCACCATTCAAGATTGTGTCCGGTTTCGTACAAATCACCCATTTTGAGGAGTGGTCCTTGCGAGCATTTTCTGCATTCCTTCATACTATAGCACTCGTCAGCATCCACCTGTACATTTTCTTTCTTGTCCTCCTCCAAATGATGATCACCGAAGAAGTACGTCATGACTTCTTTGGACTGCTTCACCTTCGTGCACTTGTAAGCGCGGGATTTGTACTGGACATAGTTTCGCTTATAGATAAGCACATCCGTAGACAATGGCTGAGATTCAGGATTTGTGAAGGAGACTTCACACTGAAGAGGTTCAGGCAATCTCCAAAACGTTTTGCCTTCATCCGACAGACAAAGCATCGGATGGTCTGGCGCAATCAGTGCATTATCGCCTTTCACTGCACCGAATAGCAGGCTGAGCAACAGGAGGAAACCACTGAGACTCGCCAAACATCGTTTAGGTGAGGTCGGCGAAGGGACTGGCTTCATGACCCAGTCGTCACAATTTTTTGCCGGTGCTATCGTCGCACAGTTCAGGGAGTCTGGAGCATGATCTGTCAGCTGTGCTACCAACCGTTGATTTTGTTCTGAAATAATCTGGTTCATCTCGCGTTCTTGTGCTAAATCGTCCATCAAACGTCGTTCCTTTTCAGCCCATTGGGCCGATCGGTCTTCTGATTCCAACGGCACTCTGACGTTGATCGCATTAATTCTTCTTCTGGCGCCCATGTTCTGTGGTGGCTGTGGCGGTCGGAGAAGTCCAGGACGGTTCACTGGACCATTCGAGGACAGATATCTTCCGGCAGGTTGAAATCCGCTATTCCCATTACGGGAATTTTGCATCTGCTGCGTCTGCGCTTGTCTTTGTCGGCATGCCGCAGCATAGTGGCCTGGTCGGCCACAGTATTGACAGATTGGTCGAGAATCTGTAGTGAATCTTCGGGGCAATTCGTCTCGGCGTGAATTTCCACCACCGTTTCGCTGCGGACTGTTCCGACTGCTGTGGACATCACGGGCGAGATTTCTGACCTGCTCCTGCAGCTGCTCCAGTGATCGTTGAAGAGAAGAGTTGGCACTGGTAGTGTGATCGACTGGCGCTGCAGTAAATGGAACAGCAGCGGCAAGAGATCCAATCGAGACTGGCCGCGGAGGTGTCATCAGGGATGTAGCCGCAGATTGCGGGTGTAGATTCTCCAAAGCTTCCAGTTGTTGTGCCTTCTGCACGGCTTCTTGAAATCCTGTAGGATTCAATGGGAACAAGGCTCGCTGATAATATGGGTGCAGATTATGCAGAAATCTGCGGAACAGCAATGTATCTTTAGCATCAGGAGCCATATTTGGATAGCCGTCATCGGCCAATTTCTGGAGTTGCCAGGTAAAATCTGCGATGCACTCATTGGGACGCTGCTGTCTGGAGACCAAACTGAGGCTGTCCAAAATTTGTGCTTCTTTCCTTTCCAGGGCATTGATGAGAGCATCCTTCAGTTATGGGTAATCCGCTTTGATAGCGGGGTCTAGCTGGGCCAACTTCTTCTGGGCCTGTTCCCTAAAGTAGACGGGGACTAGTCTGGCTTTCGTGGCATGATCATACTGCTGGGCTTCTGCCACCACTTCGAAGATCGAGAACCAATTCTTGATGTTCTCAGATGGGCTGCCATAGAATAACGGAATAACATTTTTGGGAAGATCCAATCTGTCTAACTGACCTCCAGGCATGGCAATTCCGTGATTAGCAAGTTGATTTACTGTGGCTTGGAGATTCTGGACTTGTTGTACTGGGTTTTGCTGTTGAAGGGCAGAGATGAACTGCGGGTCTATACTGTCGACGCCAGTTCGAACTGTGAGGAGGTCTTGTTTAACTTGGCTGATATTCTGATCAAGGTCCGTTCGGAGGCTAGCTATGTCCTTCAGGAGACCAGTTACGTTGTGGTTGAGGCTGTTGAGATTGGTACGGTCCTGATGAATCTGGTAGGCTTGGTTCCTGATTTGATCCTGAAGTTCATCCGGCGTTAGAAGTCTTCTCTGCAATCCTTTGCCTGAGGGTTCAGCGGCGGCTGAAGAGCTTGTGGCCGCAGAGCTTGCTTCAGTTGTTGGTGGAGGCGCACCAGTTGCACCTGTGGCTTCCGTGGCTTGGGCGGCTGAGGTTGTTCTTCGGGTTTTAGGCGGGCTCCGTGGTGTCATGCAGTGTGGATACTGATGATCCCACCGCTGCCACCAAATGTAACGTTCAGCCGAGTCGGAGAAGGATTTGGCCGGGTAGGCTCAAGGGAAGGGGGAGAAAGAGCGAATGTCTTACAACAGTTTAATTTAGTAACTACTAGCACACCTCAGTTAAGAGAGTAATTCTCACGATAATTTCAAAACATAGCATAACCTCAATTAAGAGGATCACTGTTCGAATGATGCGATTACGAATACACTGCCTCAGTTAAGAGGTGTCTTAGTCAAATGATTAGCAGTTAATACGAGAACCTCAGTTAAGAGGGAAGGCCCAAAGACCACAGCAGTGCATAGAAACTAAGATAGATCAAAATTGGTGGGTTCTCAGTGAGCGTCGTGCAGGAGCACACCGTCTGCAGTCGAAGAAAATGTACGAACTAACTTTTGAGAGAAAATGTGAAACTATACTTAAAGTGAATTTAGATTAGACAAAAACAGGGTTAGTTTAAAAGAAAAGTAATGAAGTTTTGCATAGTTTAGGGTTATTGGGGCATAACAACTAGGATGTTATGACGTTATGCCCCCAAGAATTTAAAAGTTAATGAAGCAAAACTGACACAAAATGCATTGCCGCGTTACACTTGCATTGATAAGTTGTTGGTCAAAAGTAGAATATTTTTGCAACGACGTTTATAAATGTTAGTTCAAATTGTACTTTACTGTTAAATTCCAAAGAAGTCACAGCAATCTTTCTAATTTACATATCATAAGGACTATGAATTTCCTATAAAATACTATAAATTTTTGATTATAGTAGAAGCTCCATATGTGCGTCACCCTTTTTGTGCGATTTTGACTTTTTGACTTCCTCGATTCTTACCAAAACCTGTGATTATCGGACAAAGCTGAAACTTTTTCTGATGGTTAATTAACATATTCTAAAGATATTTTATCAATTTTACGACCTATTTTGCTACACAACAATCTCTATGATTTTTCAATTAATAAAAATTTAGCCTTGACGCACTTTAAGGGCTATGTCCTAATGTGCGTCGTTAGTGTCCAAATGTGCGTCACATAGAGTCCGAATGTGCGTCACCTACTGTTTTTTACTAAAAACATGATATTTGTCAGAAATTTCACGTCCAAAATCAAAATCAGCATGTGTAATTTAGTCTTAGCAAGTTTCAACAAATATAAGCTTAAATTCAACAATTAAGAGGTCTCTAACCTGTGTGCCCTAGGCTTTCAACATATCGGAATTGAAGTGGAAAATTTTAAATTTGAAAATTCCAATAACCTTGGATTTTCTTCTATTATGTTGGAATTTGGGTTTTAACCATTTTAAAATTAATATTTTCAAGTAGAAAACTAACAAAAATCAAACTTTTATTTTCTGTATTAGTATTTTTGTCCTATCAAGAGGTGGAGTGACGCATTTTAGGGGGTTCTGACCTAAATTAAGAAATAAAATTTAATAAATTCGAGAACTTGTTAATTTAAATAAAATTGCATATCACAAAATAGAGCGCATGTTGAGGATTGAAATCATGGTTTAAACAACCAAATTGTTCCAGTACAGCACTTTTTATAGTCAAAAAACTAAATCTCGGACATGAGTGCAAATCCTTGGACATGCACTGCAACACTTACCTACCATACTTTGGAGATGAAAAAGTCCCGCCTTGTTCACATGACTGCGACGATTTTTACATCATTGGATAGAGCTCGTCTCAAAGAATAACGTGATATAAAAATGTCTTACTGTAATGCCGCGCCAAGAAAATTAGATGACCTTGAAAAGTTTTTGTCGCACTTTAGGGGTAGACGCACATTTGGAGCTTCTACTATACATTTTGTCGGTTACTCAGTTTTTTCATATTTTCCAAAAATTATATATAGTATTTTGTATTTAGATTTCGACTTGCAGCTAAAATTTTAAAGACTTAAAGGCGTTAAAGGTTTGTGGAAAATTAACTGCTTGAAACTTTCCCAGTACTTATACTTGGAAATTATAAAGGGTTGCAGGAGCTTCTTTGGAAAACTGCAATGGTTGAGAATATAAATTGGAAAAAATGTTTAAAACTGGCTGCTATACTTAATGCTGTTTAAGAAATGTTGATCACATTGATGGGAAAATTCCGCCCGCAATTGGTGTGTCACTCGCCAAATCTTGACGCTATTGGTGTGTCACTTTTTCTTTAAAGTTTTTAGTTTCGTTTTCGTATAGTTCCGTGTGGTGAAACATAGCGATTCTTTTATTTCTCTTCTGTTTCTCTTCCCTTTTTGTGTATTTATTGTAGTTTTCTTGATTTTTATTATTTTTCTTCATTCCTTTTTTCAGCATGTTTTTCAATTTCCTTGCTAATGTTTGTTTCATTGTTTTGGCGTAGCAACGTTTTCGTGCTGCTTTCTATTTCCTTTTCCTTCATGGATCTCTTTAAGCATAGTAGTTTCGTTTTAAAAGCACTTTATTAGTTGTTTATTACTTTCGTCTTTCAAGTTTTTTGCAACACTCAACTTTCCGTATTAAATTAGCTAACTGTTGGCTCATCATTATTGCTCAACCTGTGTAGGTGTGAAAGAAGGAAAGCAAAAAGCTAAATTGTCGAAAATAAGACTAAATAATTAACTAATTAAGTCGAAAACTTAACACAAAAGCTCAAGGAAGGAAAATAGAGCAAAAGATCCGACCCAGCACTTCCAAACTTAGCATTCATTCATAAGACCCTTTTTGCAGCTTGTCTTCATAGCCGGAATGGCCGAGTGGTTAGAGGGGCGGACTATTAAGTCACAAGTGTGGGTTCGAATCCTACTTCCGGATAAAATTTTTTCAAAAAGTTTCTACTAGGTTAGCTAGCTAGAAACTTTTTAGGTGAGTCGAAAAGTTCTACATTAGCCAAAATCAACTGGCATTCATTATTTGACATGCACTTGCACTAACAAAATCAAATTTCTTGAGAACAAAAGGAAGGTTTAAATTAGAATCTATTTTTAAAACGGGAAACGTATATAGCTTTTCTAACTTAAACATGGCTTCAATGGAACATTTTTCAGTTTTAATGAGCAAACAAGAAGTTAGATGACGGTTGAAACTTAAATAAAAATGAGACATTCGTTTTTATTTCAGAAGATGACTGGGGTTTGTTGTCCGAAGAAAAATCGGAAAAGCGGAAGAGGACCAATGAAAAAAAACCGGAGAATAAGTATTCATTTAACAAAATAAAATTTGGGCTGCTTTACATATTTTTACACACAAGGACAATTTCTGTGATCGTTTACTTGTTTTATTTCAAGTACCCGTTGGGCCTTTCTATTTCTTTTTAAAAGCTCTTTATTAGTTGTTTATTACTTTCTTCTTTGAATTGTTTTTGCAACACTCAACTTTCCGTATTAAATTAGCTAACTGTTGGCTCATCATTATTGCTCAAGCTGTGTAGGTGTGATTTGTGTGATCACTGTTGGAGATGCGTTCCGGGACCAAACGAAACTACCTGAAATGGTCCTTTGGTTGACCCTACCCCCTCCCCCAAATTTTCAATGCCTTTCTCAATTTTTGAAAACTTTAGCAAGAAAGCGAAAAATTGATAATTTACCTAATTAGGTTAAAAGTATAGGTGTAGCTGACGAGAAAAATAGCGGGGGGGAGGGGTTGTAGCAAACATCTGAAAATCTGGGGGGGGGTCCAAAAATTGAAAAATTGTCATTTTGTTGGGGGGGGGGGGGCCTAGGTAATTGACTGAATCTAATTTTGGAAAGGGACCGAAGCCGTTAATTTTTTTGAAAATTATGCCACGCGCCCCGGCTTGAGAATCGCAAATTGGGGGGGGGGGTTGTAGCACAAATCTGAAAATCTGGGGGGGGGGGCTGCAAAAATTGTCATTTGGTTGGGGGCCCCCTAGGTAATAGACTGAATCTAATTTTGGAGTCTTTAGAAACGCAAAGTGGGGGGGGTTGTAGCAAAAATCTGAAAATCTGAGGGGTGGGGGCTGCAAAAATTGTCATTTGGCTGGGGGCCCCCTAGGTAATAGACTGAATCTAATTTTGGAAAGGGGCTGAAAGCCGTTAAGTTTTTGAAAATTAGGCCGGGGAAGCAGGAAAATTATAGAAAATATTTAAGCGAGAAAGCGAAAAATTGATAATTTACTTAATTAGGTTAAAAGCATAGGTGCAGCTGACGAAAAAAAGTGGGGGGGGGGGGTTGTAGCAAAAATCTGAACATCTGGGGGGGGCTGCAAAAATTGTCATTTTGTTGGAGGGACCCTAGGTAATAGACTGAATCTAATTTTGGAAACGGCTGAAAGCCGTTAATTTTTTGAAAATGAGGCCGGGGGAGCAGGAAAATTTTAGAAAATATTTAAGCGAGAAAGCGAAAAATTGATAATTTACTTAATTAGGTTAAAAGCATAGGTGCAGCTGACGAGAAAAAGTGGGGGGGGGGGGGTTGTAGCAAAAATCTGAAAATCTGGGGGGGTCCAAAAATTGAAAAATTGTCATTTTGTTGGGGGGCCCTAGGTAATTGATTGAATCTAATTTTGGAAAGGGACCGAAGCCGTTAATTTTTTTGAAAATTAGGCCACGCCCCCCGGCTTGAGAATCGCGAAATTTCTGGTCGTATATGATTCTGTATGCAGCTTATTACAAGCATAATGGTATTCATTGTTGATATTAAATGTTTTTGCACAAATTTCAACTAAATTCTGGGCCGGAAAACCTCTTTCCTGTATTTACTCATAGTCTAACTACCTTCACACTTATTGAAATTATTTTTTGTATAGTTTTTGTATAGAAATTTTCTTTCCAGTTTCAACACTTGATTTTAAATTTTAATTTAATTTGTATTTTGTGCCTTGTTTAGATACGTATTCCTATATTGTGGAGGAGCGCGTGACTGTGACGGGGGCCTCACGTGACCGAGTCATGGCCAGGGTAAGACAGGAATTAGCCAGTTAGCTGCCTGAAGATCGAGCCAAACTCCGCTCCCTCCAGCCTATGAATCAGGTAGGCAATAGCAGAGCACAAAAAGATTTCAGAGAAATGTTTCAAAAATGGATATTTTGATTTTAGAAACTTTTCCGAAAAGATTTGTACATCGCTGACGCCGTCATTCTGAATTCAATGCAATTACAGTCCTGGACCGTTAGTTAGTTCAGTATATGTAATTTCTGAATATAAAAAGAAATCAGCTGCAGCTCGTAACGTTCGACCTGAGCGACGACCACAAAAATGGTCACTTTTCACTCTCGATTTACTATACAAGTAGGGAAAATGAGGACAAGATTTAAAACGTCTAATATGCGCCAGCATCTACATCGGTAAAGGACATGCTGTAACTGGCTAATATTAGCCGCTACGTTTGTCTTGGGCTCATATTGACGCTCGCTGCCGTGGTTTCATTGGCTTGACATCACGACGACATCTTACCCTTTTGCCTACAGTCTCCTTACTTTTAGTCCCAAGTCTGAACAAATCCTCAGCGTGTTGAATAATGCCATTAGCTTCACGTAATGTTTGGTTATAGGTGTCCTGTCTGAATCTAATTTCGCTAGCTCAAACACCGAATTTAAGGCATCTGAATACTTTAAACACCTACTTAAAGTTTTCCAATTTAAAGTTGAATTAAATGTCATAAAAATTTGGTATATACCAGTTTTCTAAATCACATACAGAGACACACTTGCAGACTAGAAACAAATGTGTACAGCTCCTGTAAACCGGTTTCGGCAGTATGCTCATCGTGTTCAGCGACCCCGATTTACTATATGTGCGTACCACCAAACGACCGAAAACAGCCATTTTGCGGACTTTTCCCAACTTTGACCCTGGGCGAGGAACCACGGGCGCCATGGCGGCCTGAGGGTCACATCCATCGTTTTGGCAGTTGCCCCGCTCCCAAATGCTGAAAAACGCTGAGTTCAGACTACGCAATTGTTGTTTCTGGAGCTTCATCGGTTGACTGCTGATCTGACTTAATATTGAAAACGCTCGCGTATTTAATTTTTATTTTCTTTTTGAATTTCATTCTAATTGTTTTTATGTTAATTACTTTATTTATTTTGCGCATTTTCAGGTATTTTGATGTCAGTGATAAGACTAGCCAGACGGCTAAACGGCCAAACTGTTCAGTGTTCCGGACTTCATTGGGGATGCCTGCAAAACCATTGCCTCTCGAATTCGTGGAATCGTAGCCCAGGTCCCGTCTGATGATGTAAGGTTAGAAAAATGAAACCGGTGGGAGGTTAGAAAGTGGAATTTGTCTAAGAATTGAAACTGTAAAAAGTGTCTATATTATGATAAACAATAGTATTTAGGTGTTTATTGTTTTTTTGCAACACAAGATCTGAGCTGAGTATGACATCAGTATCTGCTTTCACTTTCACGATTATTCTTTTCAAAGTGAAGATAGAGAATATTTACCCTGAAATGCTGCAAACAAGATTATTAGCAGCAAGCGATATAACAGAAGACTAAGTTCAATATTTTGATTACGCTCTGCTGTTTTTGTTAAGCTTATTTTACTGCAGTCCATGGTTAAGCTAAAAATCAATTTAATCATTCGATGGAGTGATATAGTCTGAAGTTTTTAATGTTGAAGCTTAACTTTTATTTTGCAGTTATGGATAATATTTTTGTACAGGTATTTGGTGTTTTGTTTTTTTATGGTATATACTTGAATTTTAAGTGTCTGTTTTTAGACTGAGAGGATTTTGAGATCGAGATGGCCCAGTAGTGGAAAAGTTGACGATCTGTTGCTGAAGTCTAGTCAGTTTATCACGAATGCGGTGCACAATTTCAGGCTGCGACTCAAGGCTGCTATGACACCCAAAAATAAGGTTTACATTATTCCACTTTAGTGTATACAATCGCTCTATTTAATGCAATAGGATAGGAAATGTGCTGTCTTGAGCATTGGCAATACGTCATAATCTTGCAGGATTGGCACATAGTAGTATAAGAGTTTCATACTTATGTGTTTCAGTCTTAATGTGTATATACTGTTGGCGGTGGTATACTCTCGTTGTGAAAGTCCCACATGGGATTTGTAAAATAGTATTATGGCAGAAACTGGTTCTTCGTTTTGACTACTATCTTCATGAATTGAATATTAATTCTGTTCTTAAAGCTCTTTTCTGTTGTGTGTACAGAGTGTTTCTACCCTGGCAACTACGAAAAATCTTCATGGGTTACAGAAAAATACTAAGTTAAATTTTAGAGGCAAATTTTAAAATAATTTCAAAATTATATTATTTGTCTTTCAGAAAGATCCGCCACATTCAAAGCCCACTCATTGCATCATCTATGTCACCGAGAGCTATCCTTCGTGGCAGGCTTTGGTTCTTACTGAATTGGCTAATCTGTATAAGGTATCAGTTTCAGGCAGTTTATGTTTAGGTCTGTTTTGATTAGGTTTAGATTGGATTAGATTTAGATTTGGATTCTAGGCACCCATTTCGCCATGTTCTTTCATCCTTAGTTGGCGAAAACGTTAACAAGAAAATGCCCAGCGTTTGGGCAGCATTCCGGACCTGAAAAAGTACATAAAAAAGTGATGCCCTTTGCGCAGACTGCGATTGTAAGTTTCATGGAACGATAAACGAGCTGTGTAAACTAAGTAGAAAATGACTAATTTAAGGTGCTGGTTTCCTTTTGTGCAGTGCTTTTTGTGGGGTTTATTAAAACGCTATAACTTTTGCAGTTTTCGGAGTTGGAAAGAGCTTTATACCTCGTTTTAAAGCTTATAATCAGGACATTCATTCACATGAGCTTCAAAGAAACCAGACAAATTTGGTATCGTTCGAATCATCACGACGAGCACAAACAAATAGCAAAAAAGTTTTGGTCAAAATTTTTAACTTTGGACAAGTTAGATCCGTTTGTTTTTTTGCGCTTGGGGAAGCACTTTTAGTCTAACTCACAAACTGAACGATGTGGGCATTTTCTGAGAGTAGTATATGTGTTACTTTACCTTTTGGACAATTTTCCGGTGCCCGGCTCGGCCGGCCACCTGTGCGACAGGGCACAGGTGGCCTGACTGCTGAGATGGCCAAAAAAGGCCAATTTTGTGTCACGGCTACAGGGCTCAGGGAACAAGCTAGAGAGACGCTGCTTGTTGCATAAGAAAGTTCGGGAAGGGCAGCGCGTCATAACGAGTGTGATTTTTGATGTCTGGCCAAGATCGTTCTGGCGGCCGGCCCAAAGTCGGTTCGGCCAAATACACATTTTCGGAGAAAAGTCCCATCTCCACAGAAAAGAGTCAAAAATAGGCCACTGGCGGATCCAGGATTTGGGTAGGTAGCTTGCTTCGGGCGAAACCGTTTTCACGTTCTTTCAGCATAAAGGCCCATTTTCGATGGTTGGGCGCCCGCCGCAAATGGTCGAGTTGCTGAAGTTGCCCTGATTCCATAGATGCCTGAGACTATTTTCCATAGGAATGCTGAAAACCAATCTGTGTCTACAGATTGGTAGGAGTATGCCATTAGGTAAGCTCTATGTTATCTAGAGCAGACATGTGCAGGAGGGAAAAATTTGGGGGGAGGGGAAGGGCGGCAGACGACCGCCGAAAAATCTGATTTTGCTGGTTTTCTACCGGAAAAATCCTGATTCTGGGGGGGGGGGTGAGGGACCCCTCTGGGGGGGAGCTCAGGTGTGGAGGAGTGAAAACCCCCACCCCCCCCCCCCAGCACATGTATGATCTAAAGCAAAAGCTATGCTCTGTTCGCTAACGGCTGACCCTCGAAAATCAGACCTCAGTGACCCCCCGCCCTCGAAAATTAGTAGGTACCTGGTCGAAACAGGGGTGCGTTTAGTCGCTCTATGTCTATGTGCTTAAGTTCGAAAACACAAGCAGAGTGCTCGCGAAGTTTGTGCCTGGTTCGAGCTTTTAGTCAGCCGTTAGTGAGCAGAGCATGGTTTTTGCTCTGATAACACAGAGCTTGGCTAGTGGCATACTCTTCTGAATGAATGAACTCTGAATGTTCCAGAATGCTGCAGATTTAGAAATATCATCCTGCAGTTTCGTAACCTAGCAAAAAATTGTTCAGCTTCTTAAGAGCTTTCAGACAATATTAATTTTGTTCGTGTTGGAGAAATATTCTTTACGAAAGCGGGTTAGTTGATCAAATTCTTCCAAACTTTACTTTAGTTTTGTAAGTACCTGTTATTTTTATTTCGATTATTGTTTTAGTTTAGTGAGAGTATGGCTTCTGGTCGTCCTCTGCCTTCTGACGATAGCGACCCATTTACGTAAAACTAGTAATATTTCAGGCAATGAAACTATACCTGAAACTAGATTTGAGGTTGTACAGGTTTCAGTTTCGGGCACTCAAACTGAAACTTAAACTGAAAGGATTTTGGGAGGAGACCTGAAACTGAAACTATTTTAGGCCGCCGACTGAAACTGAAACTGAAACTAAGTTGCGTACAGACCTGAAACTGAAACTGAAACTAGCTTCAGTCTTTTCTCAAAACATGAAGTTTAGAAGGTTTTAAGCCGTTATTTCGTTAATGTTTTGCAGTAGGAGCCTATAAATAATCTTGAATTTATAATTTATATGATTTCTGAATCCTAGAAATTGCCCTTTTCTGAATGAACTGAAACTGAAACTCCGCCTGAAACTGAAACTGTTTTGTGTTCCCGGACTGAAACTTAAACTGAAACTGAAACTATTTCGTGTTCCCGACTGAAACTGAAATTGAAACTATTTCGGATGCCGACTGAAACTGAAACTGAAACTAAAATCAGGTGCAGGGTTACTGAAACAGCACTACGCAAAACTGGACTTGGGTACATTTTCGTAAAGTTGCTGTGAGCAAAAATATGCAACTATTCAAGCTCTACTGGAATATGGAAATAAAATTCTGATTGTGCAAAAATTTTGAGTGCCGTATATAATAAATTTTGTATAACTGACAATAGCAATTTTGGATTTTCGAAATCTCTTACTATGGACGATTCTAAAATTTTTACAGTGTTGGAACATCTTTGTGAACACTGGACGTTATATACAAGAACAACGGGCTAGTCTCAGCAGATTTTCAGCTTTTAAAATCTGAACTTGTTATTTTAAAAATTAACCTTATTTCAGACTTGATATAAATTGCAGATGCTTATGTGACAAAATTGCGGGTTTATAAATTTTTTCTTTCTTCACAGTTTTTGTTCTGGCATCTCATATCCCTTGCCTTGATTCAAGTGATCATGCAGTCAGACACGCACATGTATAATCCGCAGTCAAGCGAGATTGTTTTAAAGCTAATTTGCATATGCGCACAGAACTAGGCAAGAACATGCAAGACAAATTTAACACAAACAGTGAGAATAGGGGTTTTCTCATAAACAACTTTTTAACTGCTCGCAGATTTTAAACATTATGGAATTAAGTCAACTAAGTGGTCTAAAATTTAAAACATATTAAAGCTTTACCAGGTGTAAAAGTTACTGAATTTTAAAATAAAATTTTATATGGGACTGCACATACAGCACGGTGGAAGCTAGAGAGTGCACCAACTAACGTAAAGTTCCCCTAACTACAGTTCCCCCTTACTACAGACACAATTATCACCAAGTTTCATATGTTTAGCTGTTTACAGTAACTCTACAGACAGCGTGCTATGGTTGCTGCATAACAGTACAGCACGATAGCAGCACCTCACAGCGCTGCGACTATACTCATCGTGTTCAGCGACCCTGATAATTACTCTATGGCACAATACAGCATATTTAGGGGTATTTTTGACTATTTCCTGTAGAGTTGGGACTTCGAAATTTTTCCAAAATGGCTATATGGCCGGACCAACTTTGGGCCGGCCGCCTGAACGATCCCGGACAGATATTGAAAATTGCCTTCTTTGTGGCACGCTTACCATCCTAAAGTTTCCTATGCAACAAGCCGCGTCTCTCTAGCTTGTCCCTGAGCCCTGTAGCCGTGACACAAAATTGGCCTTTTTTGGCCATCTTAGTGGTCAGGCCACCTTTGGCCGGCCTCACAGGTGTCCGGCCGGGACGGACAGCGGAAAATTGTCCAAAAGGTACGTTAACATAAATACTACTCTCACAAAAACCAAACTTCACCGGCTGAAAATGCCCACATCGTTCAGTTTGTGAGTTAGACCAAGACTACATAATATAAGAGTGTGCCACTAGGTACACTCTATGTTATCAGAGCCAAAACTATGCTCTGCTCGCTAACGGCCTACCCCCCCCCCGCATCGGGTAGAGTTTCACATAGTGCCGTATCCAGGTAGCACTTATGAACCAAGTGCCGAAATAGGGTAGAGTTTCACCATGGTGCCGTATCCAGGTAGGGATTCATAATACGCGGCCGGGCCGGGTCCGGGTCCAACTTTAGGATCCGCGGGTCTGGGTACCCGCCGGTCCAAATCCGGGTCCGGATGCAAAATACCGAAGAAAACTGGATTTTGGCACATCTAGGGATGTTAAAACATTACAATTTGTTGTATTTCTAATAAAAGGTTACTGGAACCGGGGTGTTAGGATTGAAAGTAGAAATATAACAACTCGAATTGATAGGTTAGCATTAAATTTTGCGATGCAATGCACGCAAAACTTAATCTAGTAAACAAGCTCAAGGACATTGTTTTCAAATACAAGCAACCAAAAATTCTTCTTTCATCCAAAGCTAGCTTATCCGATGGACAGTCTCACACTGTCTCTGAACTATTACAATCCGCTGATGGTACCAAGATGTGCAGGAAGTTAGGTTACTAAGTCTCGCTTTAGTGTTTTGAAATGCTAGCTTGTTTCTGAAAATACAGGTGAAGATCGCTCCAAAAAGCTCTAAGACGTAAGCGTTTACAGAACGAAGGAAGCGTCATATCGAAAAACGGATTTGATATTCGAATTCAGCAGGTCAAAGAAACCCTATAAGCATCTTTTCGGCAAAATCGGAGACAAAAACTTTTTGACTCCACTTTTATTTGCATAGCATTTTTGTGAAGCATTTTTACTTGCTTTTCAGGCCTACAAATAAGGGTTACTTCTTAACACAAACTGAGCTAGCACACTAACTGGAAAACCAAAATCCTCGAAACTTAGCCACAGTGGGGTAAGCTAGGTGCTACCAATTTTATTAGATCGAAAACGGCGCACGGTCACATCACAACTTTTTGCCAAATTTCAAACTTTGACCTGTTATAGCAGCAGAAGGAAGCAAACGTTCGAAAGCCGGAATACTTTTATTATTTAGTACTAGAAATAGTTAGCATTCGCGGCAAAAAGTTTCAAAATTGATTAAACCGTTAATCCACCAGAGCTGAAAAACCTTTTTCACAAAACCCATTTTTCGCACAAAAATTTATATTACCAAAAACGGTATATGTGGGATATATTGTTGCCCACCCTAAACTTTTTACTTTGATTTGTTGGCTAACAATGAG